>BLSH010422102.1:2103673-2115638 GCA_018402905.1 Glandirana rugosa
ATATGTATATCTATATATATATACATATATATATATATATATATATATATATATATATAAATTTTCCAAACAACAATTACCATTTTAGACATTCAATTAAAAAACAAACCAGCTAACACACAACTGACTTGTTGAATTGTCACAGTTTCTCTTACTATTACATTTTCCTGTTCACCTTACTGGACACGTTTTGATTATAAAATAAATAGGTATCTTCCCTCCTGACCGTCAGCATTTTTATTTGATAAATAAGAAGCCACTGCATGCCTCCCAGTGTGTAAGCACTGTGGTCTAAACAGAAATGCGCATAGGCCAGCTCTTCAACTTGGTGCGTGAGCCCTGGAACCCATAGGCAGTGATTGATTCCCATCACCCTGTAAGTTTATGGGAGAGGTGGAAGTCAATTACAGATGATGGGGCTACAGGCCTGTTTCTATTCCCTTCTTTTCTAAAAACAAAAATAAAAACATTAAAACAGAAACATTTCATAAATCCCCTTATTAAAATGCTGTTTTATGTAATATAGCTAACAGGCTGTAACTTTCATACCACACTGACAAGCTAGAGTTTCAAGCTGCTTATACTATTTCATACCTGTGACAGTATGCTTACAAAATGAGCCAGGCATTAGATGACCTTGTGTAAACAGAGCTTCACAGTCAAATTCAAATATTTAGTACATATTTTAATATAATAAAAACCAATATGCAAGTATTTCATACCTAACTAGGGTCCAACTTGCACGTGGTGAAGTCCACATTTCCAAAAGTGTGTCATCATTTATCTTCGGTGCAGTGCTTAAAGGTCGAGGTTCAAGCATGTGTTCTACTAAAGTCCCATAACAGCTAATGATATAAAGGGATTCCACCACATACTGCTTAGATTGGTCTATAAAAATGTGAAAAATAGAATTTAACTTTAACGTGGAAGCTGAGAATGGGTACACATCCTTTAGGTTTAATTTGACAAATTGTATAACTTATGGGCTACCTGGGTACACTTTGCGTCTTCTCAGGAGCACCATTAAATAAAGGGTACCATAATATTTTAGATATGGTGAATTGAGAGAGCCGCTTGTTCTGACAACTAGGTACATTTTCAATATGGTATTTGTGACAACTATGAATTCTTTGGTTTACCCTCCACCTGTTTTATTGTGATTGCTTATCTTACCCATATCGTCCAGCATTTCCCTTTTTTGTTTACACAACCCTAGGTTATTAATAAGTTAGGTTCCACTAGGGTTAGGGGGTGCACATCTCAAATACTACCATATTTAAATGGTGTGCACCTGAAATAGGAGGGCTATAAGTATAAACATGAGGTTATTATACGCTGTATTTTTCCAAATGATTTATATCATGTTATCCCATCTGAGAATTTCACCAAGTCCTCTGTTGGTTATAGTGAAATTTTAAGATTTTGAAACTGTGACTCTGCATATCCTGCTGGAATGTCCACATATATACATGGTGAATGAAAAATAAAAAAAAATTGAGAAATAAATATTTCCAATGGAAGTGTGTACAAATCTGCAACAAGTAGTCAAATAAATTACAGTTTAATAAATACACATGACAATAAAATGCAGAGATCAGTTGGGTGACATGTGGGTAAGATGGCCACAGAACCCTGGTTGGTATAAATGACTAGGGCAGCCCCCTAAAGTGGAACTAAATCTTCATGACCTTAAGGCCTCATGCACACAGGACGTTTTTTGACTGTTTTACAGCAGCTGTTTTCAGCTGCAGATGTTTTTTCCTACAGTCAATAAACCCTCCATCATGTTATCCTATGTGTTCATGCACACACAGGCTGTTATCAGCTGTTTTTAGCAGTAAAAAAAACCCAAGACCAGTAGGTTCTGAAAGACGTTTTTCAGCTGTAAAAACGTTCAAACGCTCAAAAACGCCCAAAAAGGCTCAAAAATGTCGACCCCCAATGTTTTTGGATGTTTTAGATCAATTAAAAAAAAACTGGCCCTTTAAAAGCGTGAAAAAACGCAAAAAATGCTGGCAATATAATGCTGGTAAAAGCTGAAAAAAGCACACTGACAACTGTAATAGCTGCAACTCTAACAGTTATCACCAGAGGCATGCCTTGAATATAACACTTTTGGAAAACTGTTAAATTGGTGGGTTTGGTTCCACTTTAAGCAACTCAGTTGTTCTGTAATGTACTACACTAATATGTAGGAAAGTAGAATCTTACTAAGCTTAGTATACAGCACATATGGGCAAGATATGTTTTCTAATTTTTGCACTGCACAATTCACTGAATTGATATGAATAGCAGTTTTTAGAATGTTTTATCAAAAATCACACAAATTATCAAGCATTATCATTGCTATCGGAAGAATCTCAATGCACAACTTAGTTCTGCCAGGTCAGTCACAGCAATGCTTTATGGTCCACAGTCTGAATGAAAGGAGGCAGAGAGGAGAACATTGTCCAATCACATTAAATGGTTAATAGTCTTCTTTTAGGTCTGCTTTAAGGAATTAACTGGTGACTGTTTGCCATTGAGCTCCTGTTGTGTTTGAACACATGCAGCGGCATTACAATTGAAAATGCAGTGTTTGACAAGAAAAGGCAGTGTTTAACCTGCGTTTCTTGCAATTTAAGTGTACTTCAGTAGCACATGCTGCCAAAAAATTAAATGCAGTGCAGCTCAAAGCAAATCAAACACAGCCTCTGAAATATCGTGTATAGTATATTGCTCCAGTAAAGTTAATACAATTTTGCTAATGTGCACTTGACATGTGTTCTAAAGGCATATCAAACTCAGAAAAACAACACCCATTGACAGGACCCCTTTTCACACACTTGTTCTGATTGCTTTTGTTTTGAGCAGCTATAAAAGCTATAGGACTGCATTATGTAACCTGATACAGTAGTGCTAAAGGGGCTAACACCAAAACAAGACCATGCTATATATGACCTTTATTGACTATTTTTATAGACTTTGTGTTATTTTAAGGATTCGGTAAAAGAGACGTTTTATACGATGGTGCTGACCATGTTACTACTATGAGTAAACCGCCAGATAAAGTATTACTTTTTCAAGATTCAAGCTAATTTTCATCCCCCACAAAAACATGTTTGGCAGTGAGAAAGAAAAAAAAATCTTAAAAAAGAGGGGGCATCTTTAGATAAACACTGTATATAAGAATTCTAAGAAGCTCCTGTCCATCAAGGATTTTTTTTTAGGTTTACTGGTGTTTTAATCCTGTGCATTTATCATCCCTGGCACTTTCATGTGAAGCATACTGTTTTACAAACCTTGTTCACAAAGAGTGTTCAATGGCTGTTTTACTTTGCTCAGATGCACATAGCAATGAGTTTTGGTGGCAGTTTCGGAAACCATGCAGTGAGGCAAGAAATGTTTTTAGACAGGCATAAAGGCCTGCAGTGGACAGGGTTGTGTTTATTAAAATACATAGTACCTTTTCTGCAATAGCTGCAGTGTCTTGTGTCTTTGTTAGCAACTTGCGACAGATGTGTCTGAGTTTTTAGGTGGTTTGTGTCTTGGCCATATGTCCTTGGCTGAGATCACAATGTAAATGTAATCTTTTCTGACTGCCCTGTATGTCTATCAGCGCAAGAGTCAGGTCTAAACATAGAGCAACATATGTTGGTCTGACTCACTAAGTAAAGTGTCTCTAAGAGGCAGTGTGGTGTCAGAAAATCAAGTCTGCCATTGTACAGTATAGTTACTGATATCATTTTAATCTTACCTGTGAGATGGCCTACAAGTTAGTGCACTTACTGTGTAAAATGTTATACCAACCTTTTCCTTGTATAAATTGATCAGTAGAACAATTACTATTTGATCAGTATTCAGCAAACTGATATCAAACATACTGTAAGAGCAAGTACTTGAAAGTACTCTCTCAATTGTCAAGGAACTGCACAAAAATATATTTACATACAATATCAAGGTATTTAAAGTGATATTAAATGCATTTTCTTTTTAAGTAACAAACATGTTATACTTACCTGCTCTGTGTAATGGTTTTGCACAGAGCAGCTGAACAGAGAAGGGTTTTTACCATCCACAGAATGCAGGAAGGTAAAATTCAATCAACCTCTATGGGATTTTGAAGACAACCAAACCAACAAAAGAAACCATATTCCATTAAAAATGAATCTTTAATATTGAATTGAGTAAAAATACAACATTTTTTTTACCCCCTGGTGGGAGAATAGAGATTATGACACATTGAAAAGCAACAGTTTACATTAAATTAGCATTGTGTTATGTGTGTGCAACATGTAAACTTTTGCTCTTTAGTGTGTCATAATTCCTATTCTCCCACTAGGGGGGTAATTATCCATGCCCATCACGGGGGTCCCCCAGCCTGCAATCCTGTTGGATGACGACTGGGGGGTGCCCCTATTTGCACCCTCTTTCTGCTGACGGATTCTACAAAGGCTCCATGGGGGTCGAAGGTGGAATTGCAGAGAAGGGGTATGTTGCCCTTCTTCTCGATGGGCACAAGTGCTTCAAACGTGCCAGTGGTGGACCGAGACTAAGATGGCGTTTCTGGGACTTCTGGCGTTCATCAACAGGAAGTGACGTCATCTAGGTGTGCACAACGCCAAATGTCTCTGAACCACACGAGCGATGCCATTATAGACCCCCAAATGAGTCTTACAATTGGAGCCACTATCTCCAGGAGGGGCCTTTCAATTAGATGGGCTACCTTTTTCTAAAGTGCACAACTAACCCAGACAGTGATCTGAGCAGGTGGAGGAGAACATTTTTGTGGACATTGTAAGTACTCTGGTTCTTTTTTTAAATGGTAATGCAACATTCTTTTTTTTCGCTCTTATTTTACTAGTGAATATACCGGGTACCCAGGAACTAAGGTCTCCCCTGTACCCATTTTGGTGACAAATTAGGTTTAAACTTGATTTTGCATATATTTTGTTTACATTTTTATGTTTGTTTCATATTTTAAATGGGTCCATAATGTATACGAATAGGACCCAAATGTAGAAATTTTGTCTCCTAAGGTCCCTTCAGGAATGCCCTATCCATTGTTGAGATATTATGGTCTGTGCATGGGAATGCCCCCGATTTCTGTGGGATATGGAATAGGTTGACACATTGGAGAGTGACAGGATTTTTTTGTGACAATTGTAAGTAAAATATGTAACACATTTATTTAACTGTGTTGAAACACATTTTGTGGACAGCATATTATGGGAAGTCTTTTTTACTATGTAGGGTGGTACCCTATACATCCCTGAAGAATAGACCGACTGAATAAATCTTGAAACGCGCTGGATACCCAATTTCATAAGCAAGCAACTATGTGGAAAACTAGAGCTATACAATGCAATGGTTTTGGGAAGTACCACCCAACAAGTATATGTTAATTGATGTCAACCATATATAAGCTAACTGTGGCCTAGTGCGGCCATTTTGTGGTTTTAAATATTGTATTTCTACTCAATTCAATATTAAAGATGAAATTTTAAAGGAATATGTTTTTCTTTAGTTGGTTTAGTTGCCTTCAAAATCCCATAGAGGTTGATTGAATTTTACTATTTGTGATGTGGCAACCATTTCCCACAACAGAGTGAATAAAACATACAAAGAATGCATGAAGGCAAACCACCTTGAGCCTTTAGAACCACTTTAAGAATATGCCTGGCCCATATACAGAACTGTCCTAAAAGTCTAAGGTAGAGATTCTCAACTGAATAAAATATAAATACTGGGAAGAGCTTGCAATGATTTAGAGCTTCATCCACTACAGTCTAGTGTCTCACTCTGGGGCAAATTCCCTTGTAAAGTGCAACTTCCCTTCCAAAGTGAACAGCCTGTTGGCTTCTAGTAACTCAGCCCTTTTAGATCTTGCTTCTATAGCCCCCAAGAGCCATAAGAAACGCATTAATGATTTAACCAACCAACCAACCATCCAGCATTTATCTAAAACTGAGACATCTGATTTGAATAGATTGGCTTTCTAAAAAATTCAATTGGCAGTTTTCCTCTGTGTTTTCCTCTGTGCAGCTGGGGGCTAGAAAAATAGTTCCCTAAAATGCTACCTTCATAACATCAGTTTTGATGACCTTTTGACATATTTAACATATTTTCTACAAATTTTCATGAACCTATTTTACAAAACCTGCATGTTATTTTATAATAAGTAGTCATTTTGTATCACAGGTCATACTGCATTCAAAGTGCTGGCCGTGGTAAATGCATTAAGTTTATCCACACTCTGCTCTGAAGTAAAGTTAACACCAGATGCACTATTCATATCCAAAAGTAATTTCAGACTAACACCCACACTTTCTTTGTAAAAACACTTACTGGGTTTGAGGTCCACATCAATTGAAAATTAAAATCCAGCATTCCCATGTGGCTTTTCCTCAACATTTGGTTGATGGCAGGCCTTAGAGTTTGTTCACAGTACTAATGCAATGTGCCTCAAGCACACAAATACATGTGTTGCACAGTACCACATTATGGCGTGAATAGGTCCCTTAGTCATATAAAAATAATTGAAACCTGACATCCCTTGTTTCCTTATGACTATGACCATGCTGTGCTTCTCCTCTTTGGCCACCAGATAGTAATGTGAAAATGGCAAGAACTGTATACTTTCTGCAGCACTGACAGAAAATGCTTCATACTAGAACAGAAAATATCTTGTACTAGACATACAAGGGCTTCCATAATGTAAGTTTTTCATCTCCCCAGAAAGAAGCCATGATTCCTTTGTCTATATCTGAATATTCTAAATAGTTCACCATGGTACCTGTTTTACAGTTTGAAGGCTTCAGCAGATAGGAGCTGGAACAAAAATAATTATTTCTGTAATATGTTGGCATATGTTTACAGCATGGTCCTGCAACTGTATATGGAGTTTTTTTTTTCTTTTTAATATGGAGGAATTTACTGACCTTTGTCCCTCTTAATACCTTGATTGTTTGCAAACCAGGATCGGGAGGATCCAAACACTGCAGATACACAAAATTCTCCTCCTGAAGACTTGCTTGGGGAAATCTGAGGAGCTTGCTTGACTTTGCTAGTAAAAAAAAAAAAAAGAAAAATTCAAAAAATATGGAGAATACTGAAGAAATAAGTTGAAAAATAAAGTAACAGTATTTAATTTGATTTTGAATGAGTTTAATGTGCAACTTAACCCCATAACTAAAATGTAATATATTGCAGCTTACCGGTCCTTAGATGCAGTGGTTGCATTAGTTCTCTGATTCTCAGTCCTTTTTTCCACCTCATTATTGAGTGAATAGTATACTTTTTCACCTTTCTTGTCAATGATTTCTTTTTCCACTTTATTCTATATGGGTAGCCATAGTTGTCACACAGGCTGGACTTTAAACATGTCTGCCTTTGTTCATCTCCATTACATGACTAGTATTTACACAAGAAAAATAAAATCTTGTGTTTTCTTTCAAGGTCATAAGAAGTGACTAGGACAATTCATTTCTTGGAAGATCAGCAGGTATTTTCTGTACGTGCTAAATATGAACGCTAAAAAAAACGAATGCAGCCACCACCTGTAGGGACTGGTAAACACAATTTATTACATTTTTGCTTTTGGTTTTAGATAGAAAAATGGGATAGTGCTCACATTCCCATGTGTGGAAATTACATAAATTAATTATTGAAATTTTTTTAAATGCACAAGGGGAGGAGGAAGGGGCAGATTAACATGACAATCTTCCCCATCCATTCATTAGACTTCTGTGAAAAGAACACTAGATGCTTTTTTTTTTTTTTTTCTTTTTTTTATAGACAAGATGGAGAATGAGTGGCACACGATCATCATCTTTGGATGTTCAGCATTTACAGACTGAAGGAAACAAAATTTTTTAAATAACATAGGAGCGTGCACCCATGGGATGCCCATCATTAGAGATACTTTATTTTTCCACAGCAAATGTACAAAAAAAAGAAAAAGAAAATAATATACCTCATGGGAACATATTTCTGGGTGCGTTATGTACACAATCCCTGCTCTGTCCATAAGCCTTTCATCTGTGGGGGGTAATGTGACCAAATGTCTACAGTGCATGCTGGGGATGTAATGTTTCTTTTTTAACAACATTGGGATTTTCTAAATGATTATAGGCTGAGCCTCCTACTCAGCAGTATGGGGGGCAGCTAGTGAAGTGATCTGTTCCAGTAACTCTAGAAAAAGAAGCAGGTAATGATTTACAAGAATGTTTTCTAAAATCCTTGTAATGTATGTTAATAGCTTGGCAAGTACAGTTATTTACCTAAAGAAATAATACACAAAGCAGAAGGCATAGATATATATTTGTAAAAAAAAAAAAAAAAATGCAACAATAATGTAAGTAACGGTAAAACTATGTTTGTTAGTTGTGTAGGGAATGGTTAAAAAATCTCATATTTTTTGTCTTCCAAGATAATTCCCGGCACTTCTGTCCTAGAGACCCAACAAGACATAAAATTGATATCTATTGAAAGTAAGGAGATATCCCCTCTAAGATGGTTGTTATGAGAATAGGTTCACAAATCAGATAACTTCCGGTTCCCTCTTCTTTTTGTGAAAACTCAAAATTGTTGGATTTCCCATCCTTTTGTGTGTCACAGACAATGGTCATCAGGACCAATAGTGAAGTTGAATCTCCCCAGTGGGGATGCAGACAGCAATAAAAACCTGACAAAGGTTTTAAATCTTCACTGTGACCACACTGGTCACCTTAAATTGTTTGACCTATTAATTTAAGGACATATGACTATTTTCTAGTGTTTTTCAGGAACATGACTCAAAGTACTGAACCAACATAATATACTAACAACACACATTTGCAAAAGGAGCTTAGCAACTGGAGCACCCATTAAATAAACTTTAAGTGTTTAACACATATATACTGTATGTATTATTTAACACACACATATGTATGTGGTTGTGGTTATGCTGCCAGTCCCTATTTTATTACAGTTTCCATTTAGACAACATAAACAATGATTGAGTTCATAGGACTAGGTAGCAACCTTTCTCTCATTAAGCCATTCAAGGTCTGTGGTTTGTACCACACTATACTAAATCTATAGGCTGCACTGTAAATCCTATAGTGATAAAAATCCATTTTGTCTTCTGCTACACTAAAACACTATACAATATTGATTGTTGTAGCCCTGAAGTGGCTGAATAGCTGCCGCCTACAAAGATGTGATTTGTAAAAGTAATGTTCTATGGTAATCTCTTAAGGGCTACACTAACCTGTTTTGGCATCAGATCAACATAATACTTGGTCTGGAATAACCAGGAATGTTTACAAGAAAGGATATAAAAGCATTATGAATCATCACACAATGATGCTGAGGTGTTTCATGTAATCAATCATTGTTACATGCTCATGTGTCAGCCCGGTGTTGGGACACACCACCGCATTAAGAGGGTAGATGGGATCATAAAACGCATTTCATTTTGGAATGTTTCCATTGGAACACTATATTAAATTATGAATTCCTTGGTCTTTTCTTTCCAATTCAAGGTAATGGATATGTAATTTAGAAAGTGGAGATTTAAGTGTGTGTCATGAAGTGGAATTAGTCATTTCTGAGGAACAACTGAATGGCACTTTTTCATCCCAATAAAATGTGCCTTTAGTTAGACACTGTTCTGTAAATATCTTAAAGTTTCCAAAAAAAAAAAAAAAGTATAGTAAAACGTATTCTCTATCCCAACAAATTAATTAATTAATATGTGATATTAATATGCAGAGCCTCCTCCTTTAATCTGGAAACCGAAGACATGAATATTGTTAACAATAATAATTATGTAATGGGCAGATCAAGAACAATTTCTCATTTCCCTACTGTATTAAGCAAACAAGTAACTACTATTTATCTTTAATCCCGTTTTCAATATATGCTACATTGATACAAATGCATTGATTATTAATGACCAACAGGGGACATTCAGCCAAGGCTGGAAGCTGGACAGGGCAGAGATGCCAGGGATTGATTTACTAAAGGTAAATAGACTGTGCACTTTGCAAAGTGCAGTTGCACTCGGCAAGTGCAGTTGTTCCAGAGCTTAGTAAATTAGGTGAAGCTTCACTTTGCAAAAAATAATCAATCACATGCAAGGCAAATTTTAAAAAAATTGAATTTTTGCTTGCACATCATTGAATGATGGATGTCAGCATAGTTTCTGCTTATTTACTAAGCTCTGGAGCAACTGCTCTTCCAGAATGCAAATGCACTTTGTAAAGTGCACAGGCTATTTGCCTTTAGTAAATCAACCCCACAGTGTGTAGGCCAGAGGACATACAAAAAAAAGTACAGGAGGTACGTACAAAAAGAACCCATGAAGAGAAAGTGCCCACTGTGGTCATTTAATGCAGAGCTTCATATGATTTGCTGCTTTGCAATTTTAAGTTAAAATAAATACTAAAACCAAATAAGTGTTGGTTGTATGTTAGGCATTGCTGAAGCCCAAATCTGAGCAGAGTAAAAAGCATCCCTATTGATATAAAAATTTGCCTTCATAACCGTATCATAATTGTTCACTAGCCCAACTTTGATTAGCTTGCACCTTTATTGTCGATGGCCCAGTCACTTACAAACCTCCTTGGGTTTTAGAACTACAGGGATTGGTGTCATGTCCTTTGCATGAGAAAATGTAAATGGATCTGTGTGCTGCCAATATGCATCTGCCCCCAGCAGCATAGAGAGGCATTCTCCAATGACACAGATAAAGTGTGTTGCTGCCCAAATCAACTCATTTTCATTCCCCACCATATTACTCCTGACAAATGGCAGGGTATGTACACTGAAGCAGTTGCCCATGTAATTGGTTTGTAGCAACCACCATTACTGATTAGCAGCTACTGCACAAAACACAATACTATTTATATGGCATCTGGAGTTGAACTACATATTTATCCACCACGCCTCTAAAAATGAAAAAGTAAATTAGAACTTCAGTTGCCCTCCAGTGCTTACAACATAACCAATTTATTTTAGATTTGTGCATAGCCCAAATGTAGTCTTCTAAGGTTTACTACTAAATTGTTTATATATTTGTATTAAGGATTTATATAGAAGAATCTCCAGATTCAGATAGAACTATGGGTTTTCCAAAGAAAGCACAGTAGAAGCTGCCCTGATTAAAGTGGTTGTCAACTTGTGACAACCACTTTAACCTACAGGTAAGCCTATAATAAGGCTTACCTGTATGTGCCCTGCATATCTCATAAACCTGCACGGTTTAGGAGATATACAGTGTACTGCTGTTGCCAACGTCATTCGGCACATGAGCAATGAAGAAACAGCCTCCGTGCCATTCCTTCACTGTGATCGTGCCGTGACTGGCGGCTACTGCGCGCATGTGCACGAGCGATGTCATGCAGCTCTGGCCAGTCACAGAGCCGGAGTCGGCCCCGGAAGGAAGAAGGGCAGAAGATGGACGCTGCCTGCACAGCGGGCACCGCTGGACGTCGCATGCTTCGTTTGCAGGTAAGTGACACATAATGGGCTACTATGCCATGCATAGTAGCCCATTATGCTTCTACTTTGCAAGGGAATATTGAGGAAGTAAACCCCATCAGGGTTTACTTCCTCTTTAAGCTCTTAACCTTACACTGCACAGAGATTTTCCAGACAGAAAAACGACACTCAGAGTACCAGCAGACTGAGAGTGACCAGCACTTGGACAGGTTAAAGCAGAGTTCCAGACTGTAAAAAAAAAATTAAAGTCAGCAGCTACAAATACTGTAGATGCTGACTTTTAATAAAAGGTACTTGCCAGTCCAGGTAACCCGCGATGTCGGCACCCCAGCAGGCACTGGCATCTTCACTAAGGGAAACAGGAAGTGAAGCCTTGAGATTTCACAGCCTGCTGTTTCCTACTGTGCATGCACGAGTCATGCTACACTTTTCTGAATTGTCCTGGTGTCTTCTGGGACCTATGTGTCTCCCAGAAGGCAGCGGGGGGCATTTGGGACTA
>BLSH010422102.1:2118598-2140768 GCA_018402905.1 Glandirana rugosa
AGTAAATCAAGTGTGATCAATTTTCAGTGATTGGCACCATAGCTTGCAGACTCTATAACTTTCACAAAGACCAAATAATATACACTAATTTTTTTTTTTTTTACCAAAGATAGGTAGCAGTATAAATTTTGGCCAAAATTTATGAAGAAAAATTACTAATTTGCAAAATTTTATAACAGAAACGAAGAAAAATTCATTTTTTTACAAAATTTTCGGTCTTTTTTTAATTATAGCGCAAAAAATAAAAAACCCAGAGATGATTAAATACCACCAAAAGAAAGCTCTATTTGTGTGAAAAAAAGGACGCAAATTTCATATGGGTGCAGTGTTGCATGACTGAGTAATTGTCATTCAAAGTGTGAGAGCACTGAAAG
Organism: Glandirana rugosa; assembly: GCA_018402905.1. Taxonomy (NCBI): domain Eukaryota; kingdom Metazoa; phylum Chordata; class Amphibia; order Anura; family Ranidae; genus Glandirana; species Glandirana rugosa. The sequence goes on from BLSH010422102.1 coordinate 2,118,973, forward strand.
CTGAAAATTGGTCTGGTTGTTAAGGGGGTTTAAGTGCCCAGTTGTCAAGTGGTTAATGAAGAAAAGAAAAAAAGTGCAGGGATTTTTTTACAGAAATATATATTGCAAAGCAGACAAAAGCAACAGTAAAATAAAAAAAAAGTTTAAAAGTAAAACATACTTAAGTATAATCAATTTGAAAACTTTGGATCAAGTGCAAAGGAAGTCCAATCTCTTATAAGCTACAGTCACTTGCGCTTTTATTATGACTCTCAGTATCCTTAGCGGTGGATGGTAAAAAAAAAAAAAAAAAAAAAAAAGAAGTGTTCAGGCTACCAATTGCAGTAGCTTTTTGTTGACCCTGAAGAAGGTTTCACAGATCCAATTCCACCCAAGCAAACGATGGAGAGTGTATTACTATGCTCACCCAACACACCCTTAAAGCCAACTATCCTGGGTACAGCTATATTTCCATATGATAAGGTTTTACAATCAGACAACCAACATATTAGTTAACACAATGAAATATATGTATTTCTCTCTAGACTGTTTATCACTATTTTTAACAGGACCATTTACAATAGGGCCACATTAAGAGAATTTTACGGACCCTATCTAGCTTTATGATACTTCTGCTTTTGTCAAATGTGTTTAGGCTGGGTTCACACTATTGCGAAATGGATGCGGTTTTTCCGCATCCAATTCGCAATAGCAGGAGATTTTGACCGACTCTCTATGGAGCCGGTTCACACATCTCCGCTGCAAATTTACACAGGGGTCCTATGTGTCTTTGGGTCCATTTCAGGTCCGAATTCAGCCCAAAATATGGGGACGCACCGGACCCCTACTGTGAGCCGCTCCGGCGTGAAGTGTGAACCGAGCCTTAAGCTGCGATATATTTTGTCAAATCCGTCACCTATCATGAATGCCTAACACCAAAATGAGATTTAAATCTAATCATTTTTGTTACAGACCTTTTGTTATAGAATTCTGGAGAAAATAAAGGTGGCATGGTATTTATTCAATATTACTCCCTCAATCTCTCCACATAGTATGGGGTTCGCTAGACTTCACTATTGCCACAGAAGCTGCTGATTATCATCCTCTGGTTTTTTGAGTAAAATGAATACTGCAGTGAAAAATAAAATCATACTTTTTAACGGCCACTGCCATTGACCAATTTATTAACCATTAAAATTATAAAGCAACCAACATGGAACTCAGGTATCAACAATCCAGCCAGGTCACACATATTTTCAAATCCAAGGTAATATAAAAATCAATAAACCACGCTGTCAAGCATCGTGCCTCTAACATGGGACATAAACCACTGAAACCTATCCTTACGTCATGCAATCTTCAGTTGACCAAATCCTTATTTTGTGTAAAGACAGCCTGATGAAAATAACTTTATTATGGAAGAAATAGGACACCAACCTATCCCTCCTTGCATGTAAACAAATATAGACCTACTAACCAATCCATCAAACATTTTACTCATGACAAATATGGCATTTAGGCATCAAATATTTAGCCAGGTCAGACATAGAAGAGTGATATAAAACAAATCTTAGAATTAATGTTAATATGTCTTCAAAGTGGAATTAAACTCCACTATATTTTTCTTAATAAATTAGCCCCCAGGAGCTTTATGCCACAGTGTGATAGCATGCCCTGCATATTAGCACCTTATGGTAGACTTACCTGCCAAATGATGACGTCACTGTCAGCGCTACCGATGGTCATGAGCAATTCAATCTTCTCCCAGTCTTCCTTGTTTGGCCACTTAAATGGCCAGGCCATGATAATGTCATTACCAAGCACGCGCACAGGGGCCACATCATTATGGCACAAAACGGTGCCGTAAATGTGTGCTGGGCTGTACATGCACGGCTCAGTGTACATTACCACTGATAGGCATGGAGAAGCATTTTTGACAGAAGAGACCAACAGGGTCTCTTCTGTCATACAAACACTACCTGTCAGCATTTTGCATTCATAGTTTTTGTTTTGTTCTTTAGCAGAGCACATGGTACATTACAACAGAAAGTCTGCAAGCGGAACAATAACAGTCATATGGTACATAACAATGAGAATAATGAAAAATGCAATGCACATCAGAAACAGTGTCATCTTTATTGCCTCTTAGAACATTAGAGATCTGATCACATGGAAACCATCAGTGCAAAACAAAGCGCCTGGAACACATTATTCCTAACCACATAGCACTAGTATGCAAGTGGGGGTCTGACCCATGCAGGCTTAAGCCAAGAGAATGTTTTTTAACACGAGCAATAACATATATGGAAATCAGGGATGATGCCTGCAGGAATGGGCAAAAAAAAAGGGAAGGGAAAGAAAGAGTAAAAAGAGGAGGAGAATAGAAAATAAAGGGAGGGAGGTGGGGGTAGTGGGGACAGACGGGGACTGGTGCCTGTCAAAGGAAGAAAAGGTGCAGAGTATCTGATTGGAGTCTGTACAACCTGAGAGGATAGATACAAGGCATAATCCCACGAATATTGAAAGTCATGCCAGTAATACCACATTTTTAGGGAACTGTTCCTCTTTATGTTTTCTAGCGGCTGTTAGACGCTTCATGTCATTAATCTCGTTTACCAGAGCAATCCATTGACCAACCAACGTAGAGTCAGTGTTTTTTCATTTCTGTGGAATGTAAACCTTAGCAGCACTGAGCACATGGAACAGGAGGGATTTTTCTTGTACCTCAGTCTCGAGAGTGGGGTGATGTTTAGCAGGAATGTCTCAGGGCGCACCTCCAGGAATATATCAGTAAGTTCATGAATCAGTCGTCTGCTATCTTCCCAAACGGGGCGTATGCATGGGCACAACCAGAAGATATGTTACAACAAACCAGGTTCTTGTTGGCTGTCAGTTGTTTTTAGATTTTTGAGTTCAATTCTGCTTTAACAATAGTTTCACTATGTTTTCATATAATTAATATAATCATCACTACACCTAATATATTAAGAATCTTACTAATCAGAACCACTGCATTTAGATATCACACATTCCAGTAGGCCAAATGGTTTCATTGTGGAAGGAAAGAATACTTGGTATCAGTATTTATACATAAAAGCCATTTGAGTTAACAGAAGTGCGTTAATGTTTGATGAAACCTCTTTAATGGCATTAAAAAACTCTTTATGCAAGGGGAAAAATTAATTACCAGAATGCTGTCTATTCTCATGGAAGGGGGGTGGCCTTGAAATAAATAAGTTGACAGCAGATTCTATGACCTTCTACTAATGCACAACACATAACATACAGCTCATTATAGGATGGTGGCATAAGAAACATACATACAGTAATCTTAGTGCTTGGTGTTATGTAAGGCTAGATTCACACTTGTGCAGCTCTGCGGGCCTCATTTTGAGCGGGCTTGGCAGCCCATTCATTTGAATGGGCTGCTGTGCCTCCTCTAAACACAAGGAAAAGATCCCTGTACATGTTCTGAAAACAAGGTCCGCACGGAAACTGCAAGTGCACTGCGGTTTCCAGTGTGTGGGGTTCCTATTAGGATTAATGGCACCTCCACACACCTCTTAAACTGCAGTGAGTTTTTGCCTGCGGGTGGTGGCAAGTGCAGAAACTAGTGCAGTCCCACAGCGGCAACTGCCCGCACAAGTGTAAGCCTAGCCTTAATAGGTAATTACAAGTATAAATAAAAAAAATATGCAAATCAGGCTGACAAATCAACAAAGAAATAAATATTTGTATTTATAAAACATTCATCATTAAACCGTGTTTTTGGTTAGATCTTCTTTCTAGAAAGTTTCCATTTAGAACATTGATTTGAGCATATATAATATGTTAACCTGCACTAATAATATTAATATAACATTTCTGTCACTGCACCAACTAAAGCATGATAATGCTTCCATTAGCTAGAACAGGCTCACTAAACTGTTATTTGTGTAATGCATTTTAGTGAATTGCAGGTGGTACTAAAGTATCACTCCAGCAAACGTCTTTTTCAGGTTGGGAGATGTTCATAAAGTGATATTAAAGGCATTTTTCTTTCTTTAATAAAATAAAAAAAGGTTATACTTAGCTGCTCTGTACATTGCACAGAGCACTCCCTCCTCTTCTGGAAGTCCTCTGGCAGCGCTATCTGCTCCTTCCTTCTCCGGGTGCCACCTAACCAAGTCATGTGCTATGGGGGCCTCCATGCCGGTGCTGGAATCTGAAAGAAAATACTTGACCATCTCCATTCATCAGGTGGTCTACATGGGGTGTTGTCACACTTTTTTGTGCAATGTTTATGTGTTTGGCATTACTGGTATTGCAGAAGGAAGATTAAAACTAGTTATGCTGCAGGAGACTAAGGGACAGTAACATTTTAAACTCTAAAGTAGAGACGTTGCCACCAAGTTGGCAGTAGCTACAGGCCATCAAAATCCAGTCATAAAGTAAATAATTGTTTTGGTTGGACTGACCCTTTAAAAATGATGATGTTGTTAAACTGTTTGGCCTTCTTCATTAAGTTCCAAGATTTGTATTAACTTAAAAAAAAAATTGTAACATACGTGGTAACTACACAATTTCTAGGAAGTATTACATTTAAGTGTCAATACTATTTATGTTCTATATTACAAGCTTATAAGGCAGTTGTGTTCCACCAATGACCTACTATGCTTTACTTCCCCTCAAACTGTCAACACTTTGTAGGTTTCACCCAAAGCTAATATCAATAGAGAAGTTAGGCATCACATCTAAAAATAACATCAAGGAATGCAATGTGTCAGTTTCAGGACTTTCGGCAGATGTGATGATTTACATAGTGTTGCTGATGAAAAATAAATGTATGCTCATGGTTACACCCCTGACTTTGCACAAGTAGGCTTATGAAGTAAGAAGGCACCAAACCTCTTCTGAGATTACACATCCTAATCTTATAGCACATACAGTTGCATTTTTTAGTATCATTCCTACCCTTATAAAATCAATTTTAAATTAAGGTTGATAGAATGGGGAAGGGTTTGTATCCCCATTTTTTTCACAGCTATCCAGGGCTTTATTTACCTTCCTGGCGGTATGATTATGTCAGATTTTTGCTTCTCAAAGCAGTACATTGTTTCGCATAGAAATTTGGCATTTTATATTGTAGGCCTGTAATTCTTAGGAATATCTCACTTAAGACAAGAGTCTAGTAGACATCCTGGGTATGATAAAGTTTGAAATAACGAAATTATAAATTATAATACGTATAAAAAAATATATAATATAATAAATAACTATAAATATTTATCAAAAATAATAACATAATAATAATACAATTTATTTAATAATGTAATCTAGTCTAAAACACTGAAAGTTGCTCAGTTGCAGAATTGTCGTTGTCGTCACTTTCAGTGTCTGATGATAAATTTCTCCAAAAATCAGTATCACTCAATTCTGCAAGTGATTCTTATTTACTATCGGTGTTTTCTAGCTGATCAAAAATCGCTTTTGACAAAGCGATGCTTTTTGGATGCCATTGACATTCACAAGTTTCCAGGCAGAAACAATGGCATATATAATATAAAAGTGCATGGAGGGCACTGGACAAAGCACTAGGGACAAAAGAGATGTGAAATGATTTGATACTGTAATGTAAATGTTTTACACTTTTTGAATTTGCCGCTAGGCCCCACCAACATGCGATGCGACGCTCGCAGGGAACGGAGCCTGGCACACACTACAGTGGGCGGAGGACACAGTCCGCGGACACAGCAGGGGTATATAGCAGGATCCAGGGGACAAGGTAAGTAACTTTGCCTGGATCCTGCAATGCGATCCCGAGTGTGGCTCAGGGTTACCACTTTTGGTAATGAAAACTCATCCCCATCCAGTCCAGGCCATTTTTCAACGTTGTAATACATTGAATGACAATTACTCAGTCATGCAACATTGAATAAAATGAATATTATATATTTTTTAAAAATACAGTATCTCACAACAGTGAGTACACCCCCTCACAATTTTGTAAATATTTTATTATATCTTTTCATGTGACAACACTGAAAAAATGACATTTCGCTACAATGTAAAGTAGTGAGTGTACAGTTTGTATAACAGTGTAAACACACAGTCATTAATGTCTAAACCACTGGCAACAAAAGTTAGTACACCCCTAAGTGAAAATGTCCAAATTGGGCCCAAATGTCAATATTTAGTATGGCCACCAGTATTTTCCAGCACTGCCTTAACTCTCTTGGGCATGGAGTTCACCAGAGCTTCACAGTTTGCCACTGGAGTCCTCTTCCACTCCTCCATGACAACTTCACTGAGCTGGTGGATGTTAGAGACCTTGCGCTCCTCCACCTTCCATTTGAGGATGCCCCACAGATGGGTTTAGGTCTGGATACATGCTTGGCCAGTCCATCACATTTACCCTCAGCTTCTTTAGCATGGCAGTGGTTGTCTTAGAAGTGTGTTTGGGGTCATTATCATGTTGGAATACTGCCCTGCGACCCAGTCTCTGATTCAGTATTTCACAGTACATATTGGCATTCACGGTTCCCTCAATGCACTGTAGCTCCCCAGTGCCGACAGCACTCATGCAACCCCAGACCATAACACTCCCACCACCATGCTTGACTGTAGGCAAGGCACACTTGTCTTTGTACGCCTCACCTGGTTGCCGCCACACATGCTTGACACCATCTGAACCAAACAAGTTTAATCTCGGTCTCATCAGACCACAGGTATGGTTCCAGTAATCCATGTCCTTAGTCTGCTTGTCTTCAGCAAACTGTTTGTAGGCTTTCTTGTGCATCATCTTTAGAAGAGGCTTCCTACTGGGATGACAGTCATGCAAACCAATTTAATGCAGTGTGCGGCGTATAGTCTGAGCACTGACAGGCGAACCCACCACCCCTTCAACCTCTGCAGCAATGCTGCCAGCACTCATACATATATTTCCCAAAGACAACCTCTGGATATAACGCTGAGCATGTGCACTCAACTTCTTTGGTCAACCATGGCGAGGCTTATTCTGAGTGAAACCTGTCCTGTTAAACTGCTGTTTGGTCTTGGCCACCGTGCTGCAGCTCAGTTTCAGGGTCTTGGCAATCTTCTTATAGCATAGGCCATCTTTATGTAGAGCAAAAATAATTTTTTTCAGATACTCAGAGAGTTCTTTGCCATGAGGTGCCATGTTGAACTTCCAGTGACCAGTATGAGAGTGTGAGTTTGATAACACCAAATTTAACACACCTGCTCCCTATTCAGACCTGAGACCTTGTAATACTAATGAGTCAAATGACACCGGGGAGGGAAAATGGCTAATTGGGCCCGATTTGGACATTTTCACTTAGGGGTGTACTCACTTTTGTTGCCAGCGGTTTAGACATTAATGGCTGCGTGTTGAGTTATTTTGAGGGGACAGCAAATTTACACTGGTATGCAAGCTGTACACTCACTACTTTACATTGTAGCAAAGTGTAATTTCTTCAGTGTTGTCACATGAAAAGATATAATAAAATATTTACAAAAATGTGAGGGGTGTACTCACTTTTGTGAGGTACTGTATATAACTTTCTTTTGGTATTATTTAATAACCACTGATTTTTTTACTTTTTACTATATAAAGGAAAAAAAGACAATATTTGGAAAAAAAACAATTTTTCTCAGTTTCTGTTATAAGGGCCAGTTCACACCAAATGCAGTCCAGTGCATTTTTTTCTGCATCAAAAACGCATGGAAAGTAGGTTATATGGTTTCCAATGGCAGAGCTCATACCAGTGCAGTCAGTTGCAGGGCTTTCCAGTTCCAGAAAAAAAAAGTAGAACATGTTGCATTTTTCCTTCACTGGACTGTACTGGAACGCAGTAAAACACATAAAAAATGCACTGCAACAAACTGGAACGTATCAAAAACGCACTGGACCCTAGTATAGTGGAAAAAAAGAAGAAAAAAGGCACTTGGACTGCATCTGCAAATGCATCAAAAATGTGCATGCAGAAACGTATACGGAACAGATTTGGAGTGCGTTCCCTAAAACCCTGCAACTAAATAATCATTTCATAAATTTGGGTCAAAATGTATTCTGCTACATTTCTTTCATTACAAAGAAAAAAAAAGAATCAGTGTATATTATTTAGTCTGTTAAATCATCTACACACAATGGTATATACAGGCCCTTAAATATCAGAATAGTACAAATACCCCTCTTTTTGGAAAGTAGACAGTCAAAGGTATTTAATAAGAGGCCTGGTAAGTTTTTTAACATATTTTTTTATGACAATTTTTAGAAAAATCATAAAATTAAATAAAATGTATCTCAAAGCTGTCATTTTAACTAGGAATTTATCACACACAACATAGGTTTACTTACAATTACACAGGTCGCTCTTCAAGGAGGCCTTATGGTGACACTGGGACTGGCGTGGCAGTGATCAGGGCCACTGTGACTGGCTGCACTGGTCTAGTGACATTGTGCTGCTGTGGTGGTCATAATAGACAATGGTTGGCTGCAGTGATATCAGAGCAGCCAGCCATTGTATGTGATCACCACCACAGCAGTACAATGTCACCATAGTGACACTGCACTTGCTCTGGTGACAGTATTAAAAAAAATTATAGTATATACACATTTTTTTACACACTGTCACCAGAATACAGTCACTATGGTTACATTATAGTGCTCGGTCTATTGATCAGAGACACTGGTTGCTGCACTGGCATACATTGTCATCAGGGCAGCAGTCAGTGTCTCTGATCAATAGACAGGGCAGTACAATGTCCCTGTAGTGACACTGTATTGTTAATGGGGTAATCTTTTTTTCCCCGGTGACTGTAGTAAGCACTCAGGAGGAAACAGCTTTTATTTACAAGTGTGATCACTGTGTACCCCCATCTGCTGTGTCCAAAGAACACAGAAATCACAGGGTGCACAGCTGCATGCTCTAGAAGCTGTGTTCAAGTGGCCGATGAGAGGGCCTGCATATACACCCTCCTCTCTGACATAGCTCCTGTATAGCTGTTATGCTCATGGGCAGGACGGGAAGCAATTCAAGATATTTTTCCTAATTTTCTGCCTGTTGAAACTAAAGTAAATCCCCTTAATGAAGCCATGGGTAGAAGTAAAAACCCAACTGGAAGTCTGATCTTTCCCCACTCTGGTCCTGCATTGCATGTGATAAAGTCAGAGGAGGTGAGGTGCGGGGGTGGTATCCAGATAGCAGAAGAGTAGTGGCTTTGTTGGATAGGTCATAAATACCAGAGCTAGTGGGAAAAAGCCTACACAATCAAAGAATAAAGAAAGTAATACTCAAATCCATTATTTGCCCCCCGGACTAAACCAGCAGAGCCCTTAATATGAGGGAGAGACTCTTAATATGAGGGGGAGGCAAACATGATTTTTGTAAACTGACCACAGTTTAGCTTTAACCAGTACTAGAAATGACTAGAAACATAGTTTAAAAATAAGTGGTGGCTGTTGAAGAAATGAGAGATTAAGATGATAAATTAGAACCAAACTCACACTTATTTATGAACATTGGTGCACAAGTATGGCTTGTGTATAAACGTAGTCACATTCTGACTTTATTCCTTAAAATCTCCAGTCAGCAGGGGTAGAAAAGGGTTAAAACCCCTGCTGTGTTTTTTTTTTTTTGTTCTTGCTGTGTACCATTGTGGAAACGTACCATTTCATTTATTGTGCCAGACACAAAAGGAAGCCGGAGGAAATCCCCCAAGGTTCCCCTTTTTAGACAGGTGTCCACATTGGAAGATTTGTTCTAACCTCTTGTTCTAAAATTTTGGATTTCCCCTTATTTTTCTCTCCTTTGTAACAATGGTGATCAGTACAAATAAAGAAGTGAATCTTCCCAATTGGAACACAGACAATAACAAGTAACTTTTTAAAGAAGTTTACATACAGGCAGTCCCTGGGTTACAAACAAGCGGTAGGTTAAGTTGAATTTGTGTGTAAGTTGAAACAGGTACACTTTTTAATGTAACTCTAGCTAAAAAAAAAAAAAAAATGTAAGTGTTTTGGAAAGCATAGGGAAGGGTTAACACCTTTAACGCTTGTTTTATGGTCTGTGCCCCTGTTCAGAAGATTTTACCTCCCTGTCTGTCCCTGTGACAGTTGGATTTTGAACATTTTGGGTTGTGGAAATGAGGATTGGTGAAAAAGCTTCAGTGGAGACTCCTTGTTCCCATGATAATGCTTACAGGAGTGGATTTCCCTTCCTAGGGGTAGATTTCCTCTCAGTTCCTGCTGTCTACCTCTGTTTGTAAGTAGGAGTTGTTTCTAAGTCAGATGTTTGTAACTCGGGGACTGCCTGTATATAGGTCTTATCCTAAATCCACAACTTTTTCACATATACTTCAGTACATTATGAAGTTGTGCATTTGTGCATGAAACCAACTGAATCAGGTCTTCCTTGCTAATATGCTCTATTTATGGAACTTTTAAGTGCAATGATTGTTAACCTCTAGAGATCCGCGCTATAGACGAAAGACATCTACAGTGCGGATCTGAATCTCCGGGAGGACGTCTATTGACGTCCGCCCCTTAACACGCCCCCTGCGCGCACTCACAAGCGGCGGCGGTGCGCGCAGCCGCCGCACGCTGCGTGGGCGTGCCCGCGGGTCGGGCGGACTCGATGTCCGCTCCTGACCCGCGATCGCCTGCAAAGCTGTAGAACGGGGAACCGCCAATGTAAACACGGCGGTTCCCCGTTCTGTGAGAGGGGGACAAGCAGATCTACTGATCCCTGTCACTGGGATCAGTTAGATCTGTTATGTCCCTGCCAACCCCGCCCCCCCACAGTAAGAACACACCCAGGGAACACTGTTAACCCCTTCACTGCCAATGACATTTATACAGTAATCAGTGGACATTTAAATTTCTGATCGCTGTATAAATGTCATTGGTCCCCGCTGTATAAATGTCATTGGTCCCAAAAAAGTGTCAAAAATGTCCGACATGTCCCCCCCCAATATCAAAGTCCCGATAAAAATCGTAGATCATCGCCATTACTAGTAAAAAAAAAAATAATAATAAAAACGCCATAAATCAATTCCCATAGTTTGTAGACGCGATAACTTTTGCGCAAACCAATCAATAAAGGCCGATTGCGATTTTTTTTTACCAAAAATATGTAGAAGAATGTAAATCGGCCAAAACCGATGAATAATTTATTTTTTATTTTTTATTTTTGGATATTTATTAGAGCAAAAAGTAAAAAATATTGTTCTTTTTTCAAAATCGTCGCTCTTTGTTTATAGTGCAAAAAATAAAAACCGCAGAGGTGATCAAATACCACCAAAAGAAAACTCTATTTGTGGGGAAAAAAGGACATCAATTTTATTTGGGTACAACGTCGCATGACCGCGCAATTGTCATTCAAAATGCGACAGCGCTGAAACCTTAAAATTGGTCTGGGCAGGAGGGGGGTTTAAGTGCCCAGTAAGGAAGTGGTTAAACTTTTGTGATATGGAGGGATGCTTTAGCTAAACGGTAGATGCATTTTTAGTGAGGCATGCCAGTCTGAACTTGTGGTTTAAGGGCTTGCTGGCCAACTTCTATTAAAGGAAAAGAAAATGGAAAGTGTCTTATGTCAGTATTTCTGATGCAAGGGGTTCAGCTTCACAAAGCATCATAAGCTAAAAAAGGTGACTAAATATACCAAGCCATCTAGCTTACTCTTCTGTAGCGCTGCTGCTCTTGTCAGGATCCATCAGACCCAGCTCTCTGGGTCTCCTGGCTTACATGGTCTTTAGTTACAGCACTTCCCTGCATGAACCCACTCCTGGTCTCTAGTTAGGGGATCTGCTGGCACACTAGGTCTCTCACTTCCCTGAGACTTACAGATTCTCTTAGTCTCCTGGACTTGCCTAGCTGTCCTGGCTTCCTTATTCTTCTACAAATCTGCCCTCCATAAATACAATTCTTACCTGCACACTGCCAAGCAGACCTATTTTACCACTCTTATTAACACCTTCACATCCAGTCCCTGTCAACTCTTCTCTACCTTCAACTCTCTACTTTGTCCCCCACTGCCTCAACCCACTAACTTACTCACTGCATAGGAAATTGCTAACCACTTCAAAAATAAGATAGATGCAATTTGTGATGAAATCTCAACTCTACAGGTATCTCCCCCAGTTGAAACCCCACATCAACAGGTACAACTGACACACCCCTTATTCAAATCTGCTACTATAGATGAAGTTGCTAAACTCCTTTCTAATGCCCACCTGACCACCTGTTCCTTAGACCCTATTCCCTCCCAAATACTAAAGTCACCCTCTGACTCTATCTTACACTCTCTAACTCCCATCTTCAATCTCTCCCTCTCTTCTGGCATCTTCTCCAATGCTCAAAAACATGCATTGGTCACACCCATACTTAAAAAGCCAACCTTGGAACCTACCAGTCTTAACAATCTATGTCCTATCTCCTTGCTCCTCTTTTCCTCTAAACTCCTTGAACTCCTTGTCTACAACCAACTGAGTGACCACTTCATTAAGAATAACCTTTTTGATCCCCTTCAATCTGGATTTTGCCCTCAACACTCCACAGAAACTGCTCTTCTAAAACTCACAAATGACCTACTAACCACAAAAACGAATGGACATTATTCTGTACTCCTACTTCTGGACCTTTTATACCGTTGACCACCCCCTCCTCCTCAAAAAACTTTATACCTCTTCCCTGGGTCAGCCTCCCACGGGTTTCAATATAATTTCTATGCTGACGACACTCAAATATACCTCTCCACCCCTCAGGTCACTCCATCAGTCTCCTCAAACATCACTAACTTACTAACAAACATATCTGTCTCAATGTCACACCACTTCCTCAAACTCAACTTGTCCAAAACCGAGCTCATAATATTTCCTTCCCCATGTGCCTTTTCCCCTGACTTCTCTGTCAAGAGCAATGGCACAACCATCCACCCACCCCCACATGTCAGGGTGCTAGGTGTTATCCTGGAGTCCGAACTCTCCTTCTGGTCCCACATCCACTCACTTTCCAAAGCTTGCCACCTCAACCTCCACAACATCTCTAAACCTTGTCCTTTCCTAACCAATGAAACTACAAAGCTCCAGATTCACTCCCTGGTTATCTCTCGCCTTGACTACTGCAACTCTCTCCTCACTGGCTTACCTTTAAACAGACTATCCCCCCTTCAGTCCATCATGAATGCTGCTAACAGACTCATCCATCTTACAAACAGCTCAGCGTCTGCTACCCCCTCTCTGCCAATCCCTCCACTGGCTGCCACCCAATGAATTAACTTCAAATTACTAACAATAAGTTACAAAGCCACAACTCTGCCCCCAGCTACATCACTAACCTAGTCTCAAAATACCAACCTAATTGTCCTCTTCGTTCCTCCCAAGACCTCCTATCTAGTTCCCTCATCACCTCCTCCCATATTAGCCTCCAGGACTTCTCCTGAGCCTATCCCATCCTCTGGAATTCCCTTCCCCAATCTGTCAGACTGTTTCCAAATCTATCCACTTTTAGGCGATCACTGAAGACTTTTCTCTTCAGAGAAGCCTATCCTGCCTCCACCTAACAACCACACTTTTTATTTTCTCCATAAGCTCACCCCCCACAGTTATTACCCTCTCGTATCACTTGACCCTCCCTCCTAGATTGTAAGCTCTAACGAGCAGGGCCCTCTTATTCCTCCTGTATTGAATTTAATTGTATTGTAATTGTACTGTCTGTCCTAATGTTGTAAAGCGTTGTGCAAACTGTCGGCGCTATATAAATCCTGTATAATTATAATAATAAATATGTCATTTCAGTGTTTGTGGGAATTAAAAGTAGTGTTTTCTGTTTGGTATGCTAATGTTGAGTCAATGGTCTGTTTATTCAAAAGGCACTCAATCTTCCATTATAGTGTAGATACTATAAGGAGTGGTGCTCTAATTATTGGAGAATGTGGTAAAACAGTGATAAAAACCTCTCAAAGAAACAGCATGCAGCAGATGCAATAAGTTGAAACACAAAGCATGCCATGAGCATGGAGAAAAAACAGTACAGCATGCAATTAACTATCTTGTCAAATATTTCAGAACACATGTACGTGCATATTAGACATTTTTCATGCAATGGACATAAGATAAAGGCACCAAATTGCTACTGAGAATGATCTAAAAGCATATTTGTTACCTACAAAATTGAAATTGCTCTTACATGCAGAAGTTCACAAATTAGATAACATAACATCTTTCTACCCGGTCTGCCAGTGCCTAAATTTAATTTGATGTGTGAAATAATGAATTTACTGTTGGAGCCCCATGACTGACTGCTCTCAAATGGCACCAAAACTACAGACTACTGCCGATTACTAAGTATTGGTGACATGAACTTACAAATGTAATATTAATTGAGCAAGGTCTACCTACTAGCTCTACAATTCAGTCCTCCTGCTTCACAACCCACAGTTTCAAACTATTTTTTTCAGAATGACAAAATACTAGTTCGATGCATCCTAAAAAAGCTTTCTATATAAGGAATACTAATGATACCAGTAAGTATTTAATACATACTCTGTGTAATTTTGGGAGGAACTGAACGTGGGTAAACAAGGCTTCATTTCCATGAAACTGTTATCCAAAGCAGTGTTTCTCGACCCTGTCCTCAAGTACCCCCAACAGGCCATGTTTGCAGGTTTTCCTTTATCTTACCCAGGTGTTTTAATTCAGAGTCAATGGCTTGGTATTTTGGACAGCTATTTTATCTAAGAGAAATTCCCAAAACATGCCCTGCTGGGGGTACTTGAGGACAGGGTTGAGAACCACTCATCCAAAGTATACTTTATTTTCTATGTAATCAAATACCCATTTGTCATTTTAAAACAATTAATGTAACTGTAAAAAATGTATAACACTGTAAAAAAAATACACATTTTATTCTACAATTTTAAAATGTTTTAAAAATGTTATTTAGCCCTGGTTCACATAGGAGCGATGCGGGAACCAGCGCGATTATAGAGCTGGTTCACACATCGCTCCTCTCTCGCAGTCCGTTCACACTGCCTATTGCGAACCGCTATTGGGTGTCGTTACAAAGTTAATGACACCCCCAGTTTTCTTCACAGATCGGAGTGTGAACTGTGCACTTGCACATGAATTGGATCACATGGGTGGGAACACCCATGCGATGCGCTTCTACTGCGGGAAAAAAAAGGTACATGTACTTTTTTTGTGCAAGTCTAATGCGAGTTCAGCCATAAGTGTATGGCTGAACTCGCATCGCTCAGAGATTGCATGTGATCGGCACCTGCAATGCGGGTGTGAATCACATGTGATCTCTGAGATCGCATCAGTCTGAACCCGGGCTATAAAATAAAGGATTTTTTGTGCAAAGGTGCAAAACGAAAGATAATTTCACATGTGAATGGAAGGAAGAGATTAATCTGTGAAAAAAGAAAAAAAAAGGGCAGTAGTTATTGGGAAGAAACTAGATAAGAGCTACTTGGGGTTCAATATGGGTTTATAAAAGGTTAAAAATGAACAACTGTTTTATTTATTTTAATTATTTTTTTTATCTGAAGGATGCTGGAATTTACAATGTATGCAGATGAAAGCTCAAGCCTTCAAATACACTGTACCACTCAAGTGAACACTCAGGGAAATAACTTGCCCAATAAGAGAACCAAAGCTTTGGGAGATGAATAAAGTTATTATAAAGTTACCATCTGAGGTAAATTGATACAACTTGCCTCACAGGCAAAGAAACAGAGGGGGGCCTGTGCCCTACAACTTGAGGTAGACCTTCTCCTAGCATGCTAGGCCTTTGAAAATGACCCATCTCCTGCAAACCATTTGCAATTATCCAGTCTCAAAATACTACCTAACTTGTGCCTTACTTCCCTTGCTAGCAAATATATTCTGAGATATTGGTCAGACTCACAATCCCTTCAGTTGCATACTGGATGGGGTCATCTTACGGCAAACCTAGTTAAAATCCTTAGGTTATTTTATAAACACATCTCTGACCTTTTTCAAAGCATCATCCCCACTTGATGATCAGGCAGTGGAGGCCTTCCTTGGCAAACTTGTGCTTCAAACACTCTGAGAGTCTTCTAAAAACCGTGGGTCAGATGGCTTTACAGCAGCTTATTACAAAAAATTTTCTGGACACTCTTTCTCCCCATCTTACCAAAACGTTTAATGAGCTTAGACAGGGCTCCTAGTTGGGGAGGGGTTCTTTGCTCCTGACTATTTACATGCTGCCAAAACCCAAAACAGACCATACTTCAATTATCACCCCATTTCTTTCATCCATATTAACATTAAGTTGTTAGCCAAGACAATTGCTAATAGACCTAATTTGGTGCTGCCTGGTTAAATTTGTAGGGATCAAGCAGAGTTTGAACCAGGCACACAGGCACGGTAAAGTGCTTACAGAATCTCATTTCTGCACATTGCATGCCAAAGAAAAAGTCTATTAGTGCTTCTCTTACTGGACATTTAATAGGCATTTGACTCCCTCAGTTGATGATATCCATACTTTGTACTGAGGATTCGGCCCTTTATTCTTAAATTGCCCTTTACTTATCTGTCTGTTTGTGGACAACGCATTCCTGGTCCTCTCCAATGCTCTAATTTCCCATGCAAACTAAATGCTATCGCTTACAGAATCTGAAAATCTTTCAAGGTTGCATGTTAACACAACTAAGTTTAAGGCTTTAAAGTGGTTCAAAAGGCTGAAGGTTTTTTACCCTAATACATTATCTGCATTAAGGTAAAAAAACTTTCAGTATGCAGCTTCACCTCCCCCAGCCCCATCTTATATTCACCAGAGCCCAATTTTGATCTGGGGATGTGCACAAAAGCAGAGGCTCCATTGGCTTCCTCCCTCAGACCCAGCAGTGGAAGCCATTGGCTCCCACTGCTTTCAATCACAGCCAGTGAGGAGGGAGCAGGGGATGGGGCCGAATGGTGCCCCGTGTGTCTTATGACAGAAACAAGATATACCTGTGCTGAGATCCCAATAACTTGTACATGTATATAATCTACCAGGTGCTAAAGCGGTATGGCCACATGTTAACACTAAAAATACTGGATGAGCCCTCTGCATACTGCTATACCCTTTCTAGTAAATTTTGCAATAAAAAATAGGGCTATTTAGTTCACACATATTGCAATACACGTTTAAGCTGGCCAACTCCATCAAAGTAATCCTATCACTGTCCTATGGGCACACAGAGCCGGCTCAGAAGCGAGCATGCACAAGTGGCCCATAGCAATCTGCTTGCTATGGGGACACTCAGTGAGAGAGGAGCCAGGAGTGTGGCCGGGGTACCCAAGAAGAAGGGGGTTGGAGGCAGGTAAGTAAATACAACATGCTTGTTATTAAAAAAAAAAAAAAAAAAAAAAAAAAACGGAACGTTTACAATCACTTTAAGTGCTTTGTACCCTATTGCTTCCATAAATCCTTGCCAAGATCTTTTTCTTTCACTGGGGTCCCTTCCACTCTACCTTACCTAAGTGTTCACCTAATGCCTTCACAACTCTTTAACAGGCCAATTACCCCCAACTAATATTTTTTTTTTACCAATATTTCCTGTTACTTCTTGGGGAATAAGACATATTATATCCTGACTTGGACAGATTACAGCTGTTATAATGTTTTTATTGTCCAAATGTTGGTGCTATGCCAAGGATTTGTCATTTGCCATTCTTCCTTTCAACTTTGGAAGTTACAACATTGGATTCTGCATTTTTTATGGAAAGGCTCTCTCCATCAGGTCAGTTAGTTTAAAAAAAAAACCAAAAACACAGGGCTAACTGAGCCTGCCAATTTTCCTTAACTATTAAAATAATATCAAGCTGCACAACTAGCTCAAATGGTGCCATGGCAAACCCACAAACAACACTCCTATAAGGGAGGCATCCTCTTCACTACCCATTATCAATACCTCCTAAAGGACGGGGTAGGATCACATGCCCTGTCAACAATCACGTCTTGAGGGTATGAGGCTGCCACTCACAAATTGATCTCACTGCACCTTCAAAAGATGTTGGGCAGTTTCTCCCAGGCCTATTACAGCATTGGTTCATTAAAAACTGGTTTTGTAACCATTTATAATTCACAAAGCACTTCTTCACAGATTCAGATATTAAACCTTTCCACATCCTTCGGAATACTGAGAGTGTAAGCGGGGACAAACTTGTACTCATTCACAGTCTTCAAAAGGACCCTATCAGATAATCCCCAAGGCCCTATTATGATTTCATTAATGTACTCCTTACTCCTTACTCTAGTCACAACTAACCCTCCTCGTAAACGTAAATCTGATCTAAGGAACTACTGTCCCAGCAGAGATTTGGAACCAGAGTTGGACCATTGTGACCAAAAGCTTGACTCATGTGTTGGTTGCAGAGGCCAATTATCAAATCTCTTATGATAGTTGAATCCTTTGAGGATAACTCATTCTGCTCTGGTCCATTTGCCCCTTTGTTTCTGTTGATGCTGAACTGATGGCTTGTTGTGGTACCTCTGGTGGAAGGTCAAATGCTTTTGGGCCAGAGTCTACTAATTGCTATACACTGTTACTGCTGTATCCTTCTGCAAGGATCTCTACAAAGCTTTGTTAAACAAAAAACTGAAGTCTGTACCAACACCCAATTTAACCTGGTTACCCATATCCTCATGGAAGTGAACAGGGTGAGCCAGGGACTGGATGTTTTCCGCATTACCTTTTGCAGAAGTCAAGTTTTGGGCCCCTCAGGTTATGTACCTTGAGAAGCTTACAGCTATACAAACTGACACTATGAAAAAATTCCAAAGCATGGGTGAAGTCCAACCTACTTTCAACTTTTCTTCAGGACTGTCTGACAATCTGAACTTTACCGAGTTTGACAGCCAACCCATGTCCTACTGGGGGTGGGATATCTTCACCAACAGGATTATACATTTGATAGACATGTCTCAGTCCCCACCCCCCATCTCTTTCTTACATTCTCCTCAGCCTCTTTCCTGATATTCTTTTATGCAACCTACTGGACACCAGGTTCTCCAGTCCTAGATCCTCATAGGTGGTGTATTTAACTCTATTATACCATTGAGTACCTAAGCTCATGTTATTTCTGATGTTCTGCTGTTTTCACTTGCCATGGACTGGGTTAGGTTTGTCACCTCGCAAGGCATGTACTCTGGTCTCATGCTTTTTCTTTGTAAGCTCTTGTTTTACATACTTTGGTTACACTGTACTCTATCCAGTGAATCTATCATGTGCCTTTATCACTACTCTTTGAAAAAATAAAAACAAAATTATTAAAAAATAATACACTCTAATTGTAACAACGTATTTTTGAATAAAGCCTACAACCACTGTATGAAGCAGTAATTTACACAGGAGCTGCTGCCAGTGCTGCTAAAACACAGAGGAGGACCCAGGTGTCAAATTGACAGTTAGGTCCCCACAATTTATCCAGCAAATCAGATACATCAGGGGGAGCCCTTTCCAAGGAGGTATGCACAAGGTCTTATCTAGTAAAAAAATAAAAATAAAATATGAGTGGAAAAAGTAGCAAACGGAGCTGGCCAGATATGCTCCACTGATAATGAGCTAACCCGGGCATATGCTGAGAGGGAGCAGAGTGACTGTTGCTTCTCTTTCACAGTCTGGGCAGTATAACTTTAAGGCAGTTGAAAAAAAAAATCTCCAGAATCTGCTGATCTGTCATATTTCCTTGAATCTGGAATCTGACTTGCCAATTGCAGCATATGAGTTTTCCTCTGTAAAAGCCATTTTGTTACTGATTTACCCGTATGTTTTAGGGCCATTGTCTTGTAGCATCAATTAGCTTTTTTCAAGTAGACCACTACACTAACAATATTGTGTAGGATTAATTTAAAACATTTTTTTAAGGTCCCTCCCATGAGGGCATCATGGTTGGAATGTGGTGTGTTGCAGCTCTGGATCATGACTTTGAATCTATTGTATATGTTTTCTCTGGGTACTCTGACTTACTTTGTCAGTTATAAAACATAATAGCAGCTTAAATGGCATCCTCCCCGTTTCTATATTACCCCTTATGTGTATATACTGAAAGTGTGGCAAGGGCCTTATATTGTTGTCATTTGGGGGTCCATGACTAATGTGAATGGATTTAAAAAATATGATTTAATATGATGTGTTATGCAAGCACTGTGAAAAACGAAATAATAGTTAAGGTACAGAGGCAGCAACTCAGCCCCATGGTGCTACTGACGGTGATTTGTTCACAATGCTGTCTTATCTCCAACACAGCACATTGCACATGGATGGATCCATACATCCAGGTAATTCTAAAGGGTTCACAAACTTTTCCTAGCATCTCTCTGTATATATTTAGCGTTAATTCTTTAATTTTGATACATATAAAGGAGGTTCTCTGTTTAATGGTTGCGCTGAAGAATACCGTAGTTACCCTCCTTCCAACCTAATAAAGAGATATCCTGCATATCTTTTTTAAAGATTTGTATGCAGAACTATCAAAGAGCTTTGCAGCAGGATACTTTATGTAGCTGTATGATTGACTACAGTACTTTGAGAAAAGGTTTGGGATATCTATATGCTGGTGTGGTTTCCTCAGGAGACCCAGACGTGTGCTTCTTTGGGCTAGCTGTCTTACGGGGGTGTTTTACCCCTGATGGCCCCACCTTTTTTTGGTCCGGTATGGGTGCACTATAGGGACCTATTGTGGCTGTGGCTACTCCAGTCAAGGAGAGGACACACGTGATTCTAGTTGGTCGCCTTTTGAGACAAGAATTCAGAGGGGATATATATCCCCCTGTTTTTTCCTTTTTTTTCTCCTTCCCTCCCCCTGTTTTTTTTGGCTTCTTATGGTTACATACTGCTGAAGAAATACACGTTGACTGTGACCAAGCTTTCAGCTGGTTGAAAGTTGTTGTGTGGGGACTTATATAGCTGACAGCTTTTGTCCCTGCACCGTCTCTGGTCCCCTCTCAGTTGTGATGCTTCCAACTATGATATACAGCTGCTCTTTGTAGGTGTTTCAAATTAAGAATGGAGCTTTGAAAAAGCGGATAATATATATTTTTGTATTTAATATTTTATATTTAATGTTTTGTATATTTAATGTTGTAATTTTATATTTAATGTTTTTTTCTAATCTATTATGGATCTTTAGAGTAGCCCAGTAAACACCCAATAAGCTCTCTAAACTCTGTACCTAACTTTGAGAAAAGGCCTGAAGACATAATCTTTGGCAACTGCAATAAGGACCTGGGCTTTCAAAAGCATTTGTTGTGAGATTTTTAGGTGTGCCCAGCCATCAGCAAAACTTACTGTAACCTGAAGCACAGTCTACATCTAGCTCCCACAACTATAAGCCAGGCGTGGTGCCAGTATGTAAGCCTGTTTTCTCCATTTGGCTTAGAAATCTCTGCGCACCCACATATTGCAAAATGTTTGCGGAACGTATATAATAAAATAAATCAATAAAGCCTGCTTTATTAATTTTGTCAGCTTCAAAAACAGCTAGAGAGGGCTGTAAAACAATAAGTCTTCCATTCCTTAGCATTTTGTCAACTCGGTTTACCTCTTTTGTCCGAATGTATGACCGTGGTGCGGACCGAATATCAACACCCTCGATCTACATCTGACACGAAGTCCAATGTCATTCAAAACGACTACCGACCCGTGTGGATTTTTAGAGTGTTGTTTACGAAAACTTTCGGGTCCAGGAATAACGTCAACGGTTTCTAATACAGAAGTCCGGAAAAGAGTTTCAATCCATGTCTCAAATCTCTCGAATAACCCACAAATGACCCGATGAGATTTCTAGGTATTATCTAATCTTTTTTTGTAATTTATATTTTAATGTT
>BLSH010422102.1:2151429-2175768 GCA_018402905.1 Glandirana rugosa
TACCGAAACTGTTGCTTGATTTCATGGCTACTAAATGACACAATGTTGTATTCTGTCTTGTGACATTTTTATGTACATCTAGCTGTCAACCCTTGTGTCAATGATGAATACATCCCACCAGCAACTGTCTCCCAACAGCAGCAATCTCCTTTTTCAATAGAGAATATTGAATGTAAAGAGATTTTCCAATGTGTAAGAAAATGTATTTTGTTATCATACCAGCTTGCAATGATATAAGCAAGTATCATGGCCTGACTGTAACAAGTGTTGCTTGAAACAACCACACCCCTTGCTATCACTAGGACTCTTTTAGTCTAAGATCATAATTGTTCATTTTTGGTGCAGATAAGTGCATGAGAAATTGCACCCACAATGCATGACAGGATCTTAGCCATTATAGTCAATGACACTAAAGCACACAGATATGGGAACTGTCTCATGAACTTCGTCACATATCAAAAGTCATAAGCTGTTTACATGCAAAGGGGTGTCAGCCCAATGAAAATTGGTACCATACAGCATGCACTCTACTCCAAACCAGAGTGGCAAAACAAAAAGCAATGGGTGATCAGTCCAGCCAAAACATTATTTTCCATTTTTAAAATAGTTGGTAGAAGTCATAACTTTTGGTGGGTTCAATTTTGTCCTTACTCAGGGTGATACCAGAACAAGAAATAAGATGGTGTGTAATCACTGGGACAGGAAGACGCAATAAAAAAATATGCCAGATGGTATAACCTACTCTACAACATAGATGTGCTTTTTTTGTTGTCCCTGTTAACATTAGAGAGATATCCCATCACGCCTTGTGACACCAGGACAGATAGCAAATGTAAATCTGACACAGAAAACAAAGAAGATCTGACCTGACAGAGGTTCTAATCCTTTCCCCCAAAATTTAACAAAAACTTTGAGCTGACGTTCAGCTTTAAAGATAGCTTAACTTTAAGATAGTAGAAAAAATGTCTATTACCCATAACAAACTGTACTTTCAAATTTTAATCTGCCCTGGAAAAAAATGTCAGCTGCAAATATATTGATTGATAAGAACAATATCATTGACTGCAACAATGTTAGTAAGGCTTGATTCACACCTATGCATTTGTAGTGCTTTTTGCATTTTGCAGATTTGCACCACAGAACATGTTCCATAGGAAACCATGTTAAATGGACTGTAGTGCAAATCTGCAAAATGCAAAAGGCACTAAAAATGCATAGGTGTGAATCAGGCCTAATAGTTCTTGGTGCTTTTTTCTAAACATTTTATATCATTTAGTTCAGCTTTAAGAAAAAATCGACAATCCACTCTATGTAAACCATTCTATCCCTAATGTCAAGTTACAAAGGCTTCTAGACATCTGTGAAAAAAAATTACTATTTATAGATCAAAAACCCTTTGGGAACGCAGAATACAAATGGCTACTCCATTGCATCAAAAGTTTGACAAACGTCTGTTCTGTGCCCTGGCAAAATGGCTGCACTAAAATGACAAGCCAGTCCTTTCTTGAAATGACAGCTCCAGATGGCCCTGACTTATGACAATCGACACCCAATGTCATGATGAATGAGATCTAAATAAAATGTACAAATAAATATACAAAGATATGCTACAGTGGGCTACAATAAAGTACTACAATGTGTTTTTAAATAGATTTTATACTTTGTTTCATATGTGCACGTTGTTTTTCTTTTCTTTTTTATTTGACAGTTGCACAAAATGGTGCTAAGCGGTGGATTTTACTAATGGTTTGTGCAGTGAATGTGGATACATATGAAAACCACATACAGCCAGAAGAAAAGTGTATCATTCGCAAACAAAAATGCTACCATTAAAAAAAAAAAAAATGTCATACACACACACACACACACACCAAAGGCAATGTTACTTTGGATTACGTGCCTTTAGCCGGCCATACAGGGATCGAAATTTGGCCAGGGACCATCCAAATTTCAATTCATGTATGGGCACCCTGGTTATACACAAGTCGATCTATAAATTAACATGTGTACAGCCAGCTTGTCTGTTTTTCCTGAATGATTAGTGCTGCTGGCTAGAGCCAGCACCGCTAGTCATTGCGTTCTGCTGGCATGGAAAGCTCCCCATGCTCCCCTACACACTGTGTTGATGGAGAAATTAAGCAATTTTCTTTCCTTCCACCCATTATGGAAGAAAAGTAAATTTCATAATCTATGGACTGCCTTACTCGAAAATTAAGGTTAAAGCAAAACAAAAAGGCATATGAAATACTTACCTTGGAACGAAGCTGTTGCAGCAGTCTCGGCACACCACTGTGACCGGCGACATGCTGCTTCCGGGTCCGCGGCTCCGGCCAATCACAGTGCGGGCTCCAGCACTGTGATTGGCAGAGCTGCGCTGACATCACTCCCACGCATGTGCACGGGAGACATCATTTACGGCATGCTTACAGAAGAAACGGCACCCTGGGCCAATCCGGGGGCCGATACTTCAGTGCGCATGTGCCGATGATGTTGGCACAAGCAGATACAGGGAATATCTCCTAGACTGTGCATGTTTAGGAGATATTCCCGGGACCTACAGGTAAGCCTTATTGTAGGCTTACCTGTAGTTTAAAGTGGTTGTCATGAGTTGACAACCACTTTATTAAACTGAGTCTATTTCTAAGCCATGATAGTTTGTTTGTCCAGCTTCATTGTGTTGATGCCTCTGTGTCTGAGACGCACAGATCTTTAATATGCATTCTCCAAGAACAGTTCCGGACAAATGCGAAGGGTTTGGGTAGAATTGGCCAAATTTACAAAACAGATATATTATATGGCTGGATCAAATGATATTTTACACACACTATTAGACCTGATACACATAATAAACTTCATTATTTTAACCTATTACACCTTTATTGCTCAGGTATACTGTAAGTTACAACTTCATGCTCCACAAGACAAATACAGTTAATAAAGTACCACTGATTAAATCAGCTACTTATTTAATTGTGAGCTATTTAAACAAATGGTAACGAACAATCAAAGCTGTGCCCTCTAGATAACTTGTTCTCAAAATCTGGACCTCTTCCATTTGGGCTCATTTGTTCTATCTGTGGTGACATGCATTTTTTCCGAACTGGACCACTGAGAAAACAATTGTTTTATATGTGCCCTGTTCACACAGTAATGTTAGTGTGATGTCTGGTGCGGTGCAGAAAAATGCAGCATGTCTGCATTTTTACCGCAGCACACTGGATGGCACCGCATGTCACCACACTGCTGTGTGAATACATGAATGAAGTATGAACATAGCCACGGCCTGTACACATGATCTGAAAATTGGACAACAGATTGTCCTTTTTTTTTTGCATGCTAGTCGCATATTGAATATGAAGAGGTTACTAAAGTTACGAAAATTCTCGCACGACAAAATAAAAAATCTGAAGTGATGTGATGTGTGGTAGTGTATTCGTATTGTATTTTCGAACAAAAACTGTACTGATTAAACTAAAATCATACGATCCGGTATCATACAAGAAAAATTTTCGGGCTTGTCCAATCGGATAATATCGGATGAATTGACATGATCGGCTCTCAAAAGCTCTGTACTAAGGATCCGATTATCGTATGATCGATTCGAAAGCAGTATTTTTTGTACGATTTTGGATCGTGTGTACGGGCCATGGATTTTTAGCTATGTTTATAAACAAAACAGAGCAATATTTTGTTTCCGATAAAACAAAATTCTGTAGAAGAATAAAATATGAGGAAATTAGTAGCAATTGGCCTACTGGCCTTCAGAACCCCATAGATCCATGGTGAAAGCTGAACGCCAAGCAGATATACACTCACTCACTGCCACTTTATTAGGTACACCTGTTCAATTGTTTGGTAACACAAATTACTAATCAACCAATCACATGGCAGCAACTCAATGCATTTAGGCATCCAGACGTGGTAAAGACGACTTGCTGAAGTTCAAACCGAGCATCAGAATGGGGAAGAAAGGGGATTTAAGTGACTTTGAACGTGGCAAGGTTGTTGGTGTCAGACAGGCTGGTCTGAGTATTTCAAAAACTGCTGATCTACTGGGATTTTCACGCACAACCATCTCTTGGGTTTACAGAAAATATCCAGTGAGTGGCAGTTGTGTGGACGGAAATGCATTGCTGATGTCAGAGGTCACAGAAGAACAGCAGACTGGTTCGAAATAACAGAAAGGCAACATTAACTCACATAACCACCTCTTACAACCAAGGTATGCAGGATACCATCTCTGAATGCACAACACATTGAATCTTGAAGCAGATGGGCTACAGCAGCAGAAGACCACACCAGGTGCCACTCCTGTCAGCTAACAGGAAACTGAGGCTACA
Organism: Glandirana rugosa; assembly: GCA_018402905.1. Lineage (NCBI taxonomy): Eukaryota > Metazoa > Chordata > Amphibia > Anura > Ranidae > Glandirana > Glandirana rugosa. The sequence goes on from BLSH010422102.1 coordinate 2,155,770, forward strand.
TTTCGCACAGGCCCACCAAAATTTGACAATAGAAGACTGGAAAAACGTAGCTTGGTCTGATGAGTCTTGATTTCAGCTGCAACATTCAGATGGTAGGGTCAGAATTTGTCTGAACCATGAAAGGATGGATCCATTCTGCTTTGTATTCAGGCTGGTGGTGGTGGTGTAATGGTGTGGGGGATATTTCCTTTGGACACTTTGGTGCCAATTGAGCATCATTTAAACACCACGGCCTACCTGAGTATTGTTGCTGACCATGTCCATCCCTTTATGACTACAGTGTACCCATCGTCTGATGACTCCTTCCAGCAGAATAATGCGCCGTGTCACAAAGTGCAAATAATCTCAACACTGGTTTCCTGAACATGACAATGAGCTCACTGTACTTCAATGGCCTCCGCAGTCACCAAATCTCAACCTAATAGAGCACCTTTAGGATGTGGTGGAACAGGAAATTGGCATCATGTATGTGCAGCCAACAAATCTGCAGCAATTGCGTGATGCTATCATGTCAATATGGACCAAAACCTCTGAGGAATGCTTCCAACACCTTGTTGAGTCTACTGTATGCCATGAAGAATTAAAGCGGTTGTCTACCCTTTTTGTTTACTTTTACCTACAGGTAAGCCTAGAATAAGGCTTACCTGTAGGTAAAATGAATATCTTCTAAACCTGTATGGTTTAGAAGATATTCCCTTTCTAATGTAATAAATCGTTCCGGCGCATGCGCCGTGTATGTCCCGGCAAAAGCCGGCATTTGTTCCGGACCCTGCCGGGGAAAACGAGCCCCGCGCGCATGCGCGGGAGTGACGTCTCGCGGCTCCGGCCAGTCACAGCGCCGGAGCCGCGTACCCGGAGGCAAGATCCGGGTGAAGATATCCGCTGCCACGGAGGGGACCAAGCGGCTCGGTCGGATCTTCGTTCAAGGTGAGTATTTCATAATGAGCTAGTATGCGGTGCATACTAGCTCATTATGCTATTATCTTGCAGGTTTTTATTTAAAAAAAAAAAAAATTTGAGTAGACAACCGCTTTAAGGCAGTCCTGAAGGCATAAGGGGGTACAACCCGGAACAAGCAAGGCGGACCTAATAAAGTGGCCGGTGAGTATAAATGACATGAATAAATATAGTTCTGTATTGATTAATATATCATGAAGTGTATTTTTAAAATGTAAGCAGTGCAAGTATCTAAATTTGATATAGCATCATCTTTTAAGATTCCCCTGCACAGCAGAGCTAAGGTTGGAGGAGGGAGAAGCAGCGCAAGGAGCCAGTTGTGCTGCAAATATTCATTTGCAAAAAGGAGAAAACCAAGAGGAGGAGGATGAGGCAGAGTGACAGTGAGATGAGCTTACCAGTCTGCTGCTTCTCCATTCACTGTCCAGCCAGAGCAGGAGCAAGACCTGTAAGTGCTACTTAACTGCAGCTGAGGAAATGTAGATACCCTGCACTCCCAGACTGGGCAATGCTGCGAGGTAGAGCTCTGTGAATTTCTAGTGGATGGACAGAAATACAAAGCCTTTGGCAGCTACAGTTTCCATATATGCATTTCATTTGTATTCAGCTGGTTGACTGGAGTTCTCCAAAAAAAAAACACCCCTTTAGAATGTGAATACATAACAAGCCTGTAATATTAGAGTGTTTTCCATGTTTTTAGTGTTGGCATTAGCCTGCATATACATTGTACACTCAGCTAACTAATTAAATAATAGTTGATTGAAAGAAAAAAAAATAATACAAACGATCCAACGTACTTTTATTAACCCCTTCCAAACAAGGGCAAACTGTACACAAGTAAAAATGCAGTATTCTAAAATGAGGAGAATACTTCACCGAATGACAGATTGTCATTACAAGTTAATAAGGGTCATGACAGGATTTTGTCTTCTTTCTTTCAGAAGAAACCTAGCACTTAACATCCACTTACATGCACAAAGCGAAAGCCTCCCCTTTTATACCATTTTAATCTGTTGCAAATCGTCTCTGCATGGAGAGAGAATGAGCCATAAAAGAGATGGAGAGGGGGGAAAAAGCAGATCCAAGATGCAGTTAGTGATTACAGCTCGGCTCCAAGACTAAATTGCCGCTATACAGCTTAAAGAAGAAAAGGAAAAATACACACACAAAAAAAAACAAAAAAGCTTCCAAAAGATCCGAGACCACTTGAAAGTCCTGTTTTACTTTCCTGATCACAGCTTTGTTTTATGTTAATGCAACTCTAATGAGCAAAGCTTTGCTTCTCTGTTGTATCTTCATAGCCAGGTCCCAACAATCATAGACCAACCTAATCTAAAGATTTTCATTTTCCTTAGTGTCATCTTCCCTTCTGTATTTTTAATAAGCATTATGAGTAACACAAATATTTTACTCTGCATCAAAAATATGCACACATTTAATTTTTAATCATGTATTTTTATTTGAATTTAATACAATGTATATAGAAAGTGTAAACAGCGAGTGGGATATGCAGTCCTGACACGTGACACAGGGAGAGATCGTTGGCGCAAGATCTCACCATAATGTGAGTATATAATGGCATAAATAACAGGCTCTAATCAAGAGTCCAATAAAGTTCTCAGGTGTAGTACAATAGGGGTGGCTTCACAAATGGAAGCTGGTGTAAAGGCAAGAAGACCTCTGTAGTGGACAAGAGAGAGAGAGAGACAAAGCGCATCTAAGTGTAGCCGTAAGGTAAAATTTATAAACCACAAACAGATGAGTAATGTAGGCTTTGCAGCGTCAGTCACTACGCACTGTATGTGTTACCAACTGTCATGCTTGTCCGGATAGAGATGGATAGGGAGGCCATGGTGTCAGCAGCATTCCTGGGTCAGGTTACATCGGTGGGTCCCATCGCTTCCTGATTCCGGGAGCTGTGATGCGGGCATGGGTGTCGTCACTTCTGGCTGCATGCTGGCATATCGGCAATGCGTTGTCAGTGTCTGCGCTCCTTCTTCAGGCCGGTGGATGCGCCATGTTAGATAGGGACGACTTTATGGGCAGGGTGTCATGACGTCAGAACGCCTGGCATCCATAGCCGCCCATGTAAAGTCTATGGAATGGAGCTGGGCTCCACAAAAATGGAGTACTTGGGGAAAGCAGGAATATAAAAATACAGGAATACAGGTAAAAGCAATAACCATGCATACTTCCACAGACAAAAATTGCAGATGTAATCTACCTATATATAGTGCAATCTACTTATATAGGGGAATAGTTGTGCAAATCCTCTAATATACTAAATGAGTGAGTGTACTGATGGTCAGATTGTGCATGCTTGGTACTGGGCAATGGAGATGTACGGGGGAAATACTTATGGCGAAGGGGAGGGAGGAAAATGGCCTACATTACTCATCTGTTTGTGAGTATTTTAAATTGTGCTTAATAAAGTCCTGACACGTGAACCTATTTTAAGTATGGCTGTGTAACTGTGCTAAGGTGAAGGGGTTGCTTGTATCTTCATTGCTTTGATACCTAGATTCGGTGCGAGACGATCTTAGCAGCTAGGGCATTTCTTAACCACTTGCCTACTGGGCACTTATACCCCCCTTCCTGACCAGGCCAATGATCAGCTTTCAGTGCTCTCATACTTTGAATGACAATTACTCAGTCATGCAACACTGACGCGTTTCATACTTCCAAGAGTGCTTTGTCAAAACCATACCATATAGTTTTGACAAAGCACTCTTGGAAGCGTGAAAAGCGTCAACCTTGTCCTTCTTACCCCCCCCCCACTTGTATCCCCCATTTTTGCTCATATTTTCAATAAAAGAATCTGTTTTTTATCGGTGAGTGTGCTGCCATTCCGGATTTTTCTTATAATCTTTCTGGCAGTGACAGGGCGTGCACCTCACCGCATTCAGCAGGATACACATTTGGGAGCAGCTGAACCCATACACTCATCTGGAGCTGTGGTTTCTTTTCTCCTGGTGGTATTTAATCACATCTAGGTTTTTTATTTTTTACACTATAACTTAAAAAAGGCCAAAAATTTTGTAAAAATGCATTTGTCTTCATTTCTGTTATAACATTTTGCAAATTAGTAATCATTCTTCATAAACTTTGGCCAAAAGTTATACTGCTGCTTATCTTTGGTAAAAATATTTGGTCGTTGTGAAGGTAATAGAGTCTACAAACTATGGTGCCAATCATTGAAAATTGATCACACCTGATGTACTGACAGACCTATCTCATTTCTTGAGAAACTAGCAAGCCAAGACAGTACAAATACCCCCCAAATGACTCATTTTTGAAAAGTAGACATGCCAAGGCATTTAGTAAGAAGCATGGCAAGTTTTTTGAAGTTGTAATTTTTCCAACAATTCTTTACAAAATTAAGATTTTTTTTCACAAAATTGTCATATTAACAGGTCATTTCTCTCATATGGCATATGCATACTTGCAACTACACCTCAAAATACATTCAACTATTTTTCCACAAGTTTTTGGAAAATGTGGAAAGAATATGAGAACGCATTTTTTTTTTTTTACTCAAAGTTGTCCATTTATAATATATATCTAACACATAGCATGTACATAGCAAAAATGACACCTCAAAATACATTCTGCTATTCCTCCTGAGTAGGACGATACCACATGTGTGAGACTTTTACACAGCCTGGCCACATACAAAGCCCCAACATTCAAGTAACACCTTCAGGTGTTCTAGTAGGATAAATTACACATCCAATTTCTTGACTACCTATCACACTTTTGAAGGCCCTGGAGCACCAGGACAATGGAAACACCCACAAAATGACCTCATTTTGGAAAGAAAACACCCAACGTATATTCTGTGAGGCATAATGAGTTTTTTGAACATATCATTTTTTCCACGTTTTTGGAAAATGTGGAAAGAAAATGAAAACGCATATTTTTACAATTTTTTTACGGCACTGAAGGGCGCTTATGAGGATCCACTGATATGATAGCACTAATGAGCACTCACTGATGTGCACTAATGAGCACAACACAGGCTTTATTGCTGTGAGGAGAGGAGAGAGCTTAAACTGGCATGATGCCGATTTGTTGACAACTGGACAGAGTGATCACATGGTAAAGGGCTGCTGTGATTGGCTCTTTATCCTGATCTGTGATGTGCTGGGTCCCCACAGACTCAGTGATCACGGACACTTCCAGATGCACGCCCCAGGGGGTGCACAAGAAGCACGAGCATGGGAGGCCATCATAGGATGGCCTCCCACAACTAGCCGGCTGTGCTGTAGCTGTCATTTGGCTATAGCATTGTCAGCAAGTGGTTAAACACTTCTTATAACTAAATTATTATTATTATTTTTTTTTTTAGATTTGGATAGAGTGATAAGGAATTAGAACCACTGTCAGGTTTTTATTACTGCCTGTGTATCTTTTATGAAGATTCACTCCATCAGATGTAACCAGAACAGGAATGGGGGGGAATCTTCCAACAGGTACACTTGTTTTTGGGACTGCCGTCTAAGAAGAGATACAGGTATATCTAATGCATATAGGGGGTTGAGTCCCTTAACCACTTCAGCCCCAGAAGGATTTGCCCCCTTCCTGACCAGAGCCCTTTTTGCGATTCGGCACTGCGTCGCTTTAACTGACAATTGCGCGGTCGTGCGACGTTGTACCCAGACGAAATTTGCGTCCTTTTTTTCCCACAAATAGAGCTTTCTTTTGGTGGTATTTGATCACCGCTGCGTCATTTCTGATCGCCGCTATAAACAAAAAAAAAAGCGACAATTTTGAAAAAAAAAAAACAAATTTCTTACTTTTTGCTAAAATACAAATTAAAAAAAAATATATAAAAAAACATTTTTTTTCATTGGTTTTGGCCGATTTTGGCTGTGATCACTCCCTTCCCCCTCTAACAGAACGGAGGCCCGTGTGTACTTACACGGACCTCCGTTCTTTCACTCCGGGGGGGCATCGCAGGTAGCCGGCGGAGATCGAGTCCGCCGCACCCGCTTCCTGGCCCTCCCCGGACACAGTGAGCACGCGGGTGGGCCTCCGGGGGCGCGCGCTCACAGTGCGCGATCTGGCAGCCGCCGTCAGATGACAGCAGTTTTCGCAGGAAAGCCACCTTGTCGCCATCGGCAAGTGGTTAACAAGACACTGTAACATGCAATATGGAGCAGAGATGTTTTTGCCTCTACCCAGAGAGGTGCTGCAGTTGTGCCAAAAAATACAGACTGGGGTTCATGAGTAAGAGGCCTCCAAGGTTTTTGAAGTACTGTAATACTGACAAAGCTATCTGGGGTTGTTTCTTCTTCCAGACTAGTTTCCCAAAAATCCCCTTGAAATTGGGCAAATAGCTTTACTGGGATCCAGACAGGAAAACTGTGAATAATATAGAGCAACTGGAGCATCCAAATCATTTTTATAAGGTTTATTCTGCCTATGACTGATAATGGAATCTTACAGGATATGTGACTCTTCAATCTAAATGCATAAAGATGGGGCAGTAATTTAAGATCAATATATTACTTAATAGCCAGGGTAATGTGGATACCCCAATAGGTAATCTGTTGGAGAATTTTAAGAGAGGACACTCCAGCTCATCACTGGATCGAGAGGGAGGACTGACTTCTCTCACTTGACTGTAAGGCCCGGAGAAAATTCCAAATTTGTTTAGGAGGTTCATGACATAAACTAAGGGGGATAAAGTATTAGCAAGGAATAACAAGGTGTTGTCAGGTTATAATGACACCTTCTAACGTGCCCCTTTTGAATCCACCGCTTTTAAATGCAACCATACTGGGATCTTGTCTAACTCAGGCTGCAAGAGGGGTAAAGGCCAACCGCAAATAGTATAGGGAACAATATGCAGCCCTGTCTATTTCCTCTATATAAAGCAAAGGGGGAAGACCGAGACTGGTTTATTCTAATTCTGGCCCTTGGTTTAGTATAGAGAATTTGAACCCATTAAATAAAGAAGGGGCCAAATACAAACCTGGAAAGAGGTATTAGTGGCTTTGTAAGTATGCACACTTTGTTATATTGCATACAATGGAAGTTTTTGATAATCTGGGTTTAACGACACTTTAAGGGCCGGCACTAAAGTAATCTTTCCTGTGCCGGATCAGGTGCTCCATGGAATACTACGCAGAATATTATGGCCAATGGTAAAATTTGTAACTTCGAAGAGAGATTTGGATTATCCACTTCAGGAGAAAGTTCTTCATGGATTTTCCAGCTCAAGAAGCAAGCATTTGGGAGACCGCAAAGTTGCCAGCATCCAACTGCAAGGCAAGGATGGCAGGACCTGCTAGTGCAAAGGAAGTGTTTAGAAGAAACTTCAAACACTTATTCACTGAAACTTTAAAAGGCGGGGGTACCCTCAATAGAAATAGTAGAATAGCGAGAATGGCCAGATACATAGTGGGGACAGAACACGTTTTGTCAAGTTCTGCATCCAAAGGGTGCAAGGCTTTGAGATTGTCAGGAGTGGAGAAAAACCTATATAAGGCCCAACTTGCCTGATCCAGAGTAGGAAAGGACTTTCTACAGAAGGCCCTCTTCTTTGAGCATTTTTGAAAATATGGAGACTAGCGCCAGATATATCAATCTAAATACTAGTATGCACTGCCTCAATTAAAGAATCTATAGTAGCCAACCTATGGCCAAAGGGTAAGGAAGTAATTTTGATAAATAGTGGTGGAGAGAAATTTTGAGGCACCACAGCCATGAAGTCCCCACCCCTTTTGTTTCTGCCACAGTAAGTGTGACAGGCAATTCTGATCTTTTTGTAGAATTATAATTCGGGAGAGGCGAAAAGTGCTTAAGGTTGACTGCCTCTAATTACAGAAGTGGCAATAGCCTCTGGAATAGATCAGACATTGTGACTGTGAATTTGCATGTAGCACACCTGTAAGGGGAGCTCAAGTCATGGGGTTGGAGCAGTATCAGTATTAAACCTTATTCCAACGTGAAGGAACCGCTATCAACTTGCGGATACTTTGAGTATTTTCAGGGTCTACAGCTGACTCAATACTGCCTGTCCTGCATATTCATGCTCCCAGATGCCTATAATCCACCATTGTTAAGCGAGGGTCCTGCTCTGCAGGATACTTATGGAACAGACGTGGATTGTGTCCAATGGCTGTTGGCTGGCCATGCAGTAACAAGATTTTTTTAAGCCAGTAGTTATGACGACTTGTTACAGGACTTCCCCTTCATCAGGTCTTCTGTTTGGGGTCATAGACAGAGTTAGAAAGTTGATGGAAATTTTAGCTCCATCAAAAACTAAAAAAAATAAAAAAATTGGTAATAGAGTTAAGCTGGCCATAGACAGGTTGAAATGAGGCCAGTTCAGCAGGGACCAGATAAGTTTTGATCTGTGTGAGTCTGTCCTTGTTTGACAGATGTTGATCATTATATCGATTTTCTATCGCAAGTGCAAGCTGAAAAACTTTTGTCAATCAGTGGGAGGGATTCATCCATCCAGTTCACTTATGTGAATAGGTTCATCTGTCCTTTTTTTTTTTTCATTCAGCCAGTGACTATCTATTGCCAGGGTTTCAAAACCTCTGCGTTCTGGTACCCAATAAACTCTTTTGTAACAGAAAATTATATATATATCACAGGATAAAAGGATAATTGGATAGTCACAAAAAGCATAAAGTTCCTGATCTCTGTGTTCAAAATGGTTTACTTATTTGCTGAAGACATAGGGCACATGCTCAATATGGCACTGCATTCACATTTTGATGTCGTTTGCCCTTTAAGTTAATCACACTGTATCTTTTTGTTCTGCTACTGTATTCTTGACCTGTGGAGTCAGTTTTCTAAAGACAACTAAACTGTTCATTGTTTCCCTACTTTAGTAAATGAGGTGCAGCCCTGTTGATTTCTAGAGTGCAAGAAATAATACAGTTTTTTTTCTTACAATGATCAGGTTTTTGCGAAGTGAACAGCTTATAAATGTTTAGTAAACCCCCTCCCATGTCTCCTCCTCCTTGGAAAATACTGGTGATAGACAGCATTTGATCCTATCCCTGAGAGGGTAAGTCAAATATGGCATTTAGATGTTGTAAACAAAACAGAAAGTTCCAAATATTCATATAGAAAATCAAATAGAGGGCGGCAGGACATATAAATGCTGCATCTCAGTGCTCTAGTTGACTGTTCCTAGGAATATATCTAGAAGTACCAAGGTGGAAGGACATATCCCCAATAGATTTTTTATTCTGTCGTACAAGAATTTTCGTGACTTTAGTACACTCTTCCAATTTGATCTGAAATTAATATGCAAAAAAAACGGATGATCTGTCATCCGCTTTTCGGAACATGTGTACGGGCCATTAGACCTGGCATAGTTATGTCTGAGGAGGGGGGTTCTCTACACCTGCACCTGCTTACAAATATGAGTAAAGGCTGGGAGGTTTGATGGGGTTATCAAAGCCTTACTCTGAACAAAATAAAGAATTCCATTATGGATTGAAAATCGCGTTAACTTTGAAAGAAGAGAAGATATTAATTACGAAAGTGAGGTGCCATACTGACTTATTTATTGGATAATGTTAAATTATGCTCCTATTATCACCAATATAAACCAGTTTTCACAATTAATCTTATTTTAAACTGCCAAGCATTTGCAAATCATGGACGTTCGGTTATGCATGTCTCTGCACAATTATAGGGTTAAGCAGCTGCTATGAAATAGAAAAAAAAAAGTGCCGTGTTTCCTTCCAGCACTGCTCAAAGGTGCTGACCAAGTAGGTGTAAATACATCTGTCTTTTGCCATTTGTACTAATGCATGCCTCCTACACTTCTCAGCACACAGCAGATGGTCTCTGTCCTGTCGAAAAATTACAGTGTACAGACTTCCAATGCTATGTGTTTCTAGAAATATGGGGGCAGATGTTAAATATGTTAAGCACATGCTTTGCCCCCTGGAGGTTTAAGTTAAGGCTGCCGTCTCAATTTGGTTATCTTACGCATGCCAGGATTCATGGTTCTTAGGCGTTCCTTTTAAATCTCTCCAAATAGATCATTTCTACATGTTACTACTAAGTTTCATTATAGCAGCCACAAAACATTTCATCACTTAAGTAGCCTTTATTATTATTATGCAGTTAAACAACAACAAAAAGTCATTTAGAGCTTTCCACTCTTATTAACTGATGTTCTCACTCATCTTATATTTCTGCATTTACCATTTCAACATTTATATAAAAACATATTTGGGTGTATACATAGACACATTCCTATTAGTTACAGACATACATATACAGAGCTAAATAAATTAGAATTGTATAATAAAATAATGAATAAACATCTGAATTTGTATTTTTATACTTCTGTTTAGTTTTGCTTTTTGGACAACCTTGCATACTTACCCCTCAAACAGCTTATGTGAAAAAGTCATGTTTGCACAGTTGATCTGTAAATAAATGCCTAATTTAATGGGTTTTTGAAAACAGCTCTTGTACATAATATAAATCAGTGTATTGTTTTAAAATAAAGAGCTGTAGAAAATATAAAAAGGGATTTGTTCACCTTTAATGGTCATTTTATAAAATATTCCCCATGCAATCCAGCATCCCCAGCACATTACATACCACTTCTCCTTTGTTCAAATAGTTGCTTCTATCCCCTCTGTACATGTAGGCCATGCACAGCCTTTTTTTCAAATTCTTTAATTGTAAAGACAAAATAGAAAAAAATAGAGCATTTATGCACAGCCTTTTTGAACGGGCCAGAGCGGCCACTGGGGGTGTACATGTAATGTCTGGCTTGTTCTGCCTTTAAAGCAGAACAGAGGGGGAACAGCTGTTGAGGACTTTTTTGAGACAGACTGTGCATGGCCTACATGGAGGAGCATCTATTTGAACAGTGGGGTGGTACATAATGTTCTGGGGATACTGGAATGCATTGGGGATCTTAATGAACATGGCTAGTGGATCCAGAATTCAATATCCTGACTTTGACTTCTACCTAGAAATCTGCCATTTCCCCAGTCAAGGCTTTAGTGCCCCCCGGAGCTAATAACTTGACCTGTGCTGAGCCCATGACTCCGAGCTCTCCAAAATTTTGGTGTCAACGGAAACCTAATGTTTCTAGCCCACCTGTACTGGTGCCCAAATGTCTGAAAGGATGTAGACGACAATATAAGATCTTATATGACATGCTTTAAACAAAGTCTCCTATCCATGCACCTGCAGGTCCTATTCTTCTGCTATTCATTCCCTAGGAACCTTGGTAAAACCTTTCTGTAGACTTTATTGCTGACCTCCCTCCTTCGGGTGGCTGTAGGTAGTTTGGGTCGTGGCAGACCACTTTTCAAAGAGGGCATACTTCTTACCCCTTTCTTTGCTGCCCTAGGCAGGAGTCCCAATGCCTGTCTTCTCCAAAATACACCTCTTTTTAACTGTTGAAACCATTAAGAAACGTATTCACTCACTTATCTTCTCTGGCCTTGACTACCATAACTCCATCCTCATTGGCCTACTTCTTCACAGGCTATCCCCTCTTCAGTGTATCATGAATGCTGCTGCCAGACTCATCCGCCTTACCAACCATTCAGTGTCTGCCACTCCTCTCTGCCAATCCCTCCACTGGCTTCCCATTGCCCAATGAATAAAATTCAAAACATTAAAAATAACATATAAAGCCATTTACAACTATGCCCAGAGCTACATCACCAATCTTGTCTCCAAATATCATCCAAACTGTCCTCTCTGCCCCTCCCAAGACCTCCTGCTCTCCAGCTCCCTTATCTCCTCCTCCCATGCTCATCTCCAGGGCTTTCCAGTGCCTTTCCCATCCTCTGGAACTCCCTACCCCAATCTGTCCGGCTAACAGAGACTTGGCTTCATAGTGGTATACCTGATGAGGCTGTAATCCTGGAGGGGAGATTTTTATTTAGGTCTGATAGGACACAAACATCACATAAGAAGGGGAGGGGCTGTGCAGTTATGTTCATTATGCATGGTGTCAGAATGATGGCAAGGTAGATTCATAATGTACATCAAACTTGGAGCTCTTGTCTGTCAAATGTTGCCCTTTTTTATCCCCCAAAAAGTTTGCATCAGTTATTATTTTTGCAGTATATATTACGCCTGATGCAAATGATAGAGTTGCTATGCAGTTGGTTTATTAATCTGAGCATGCTCAGATGACAAAAAACCCTGGTGGAGTTTTTATAGTAGCAGGGGATTTTAACAAGGCAGATTTGAAATCAGTACTGCCTACATTTCAGCGGCATGTGGATTGTCCCCACGCAGATGGAGAGTACCCTGGACTACATTTACACTAATGTGCGTAGTGGATACAAGACTAGTTCCTACCCCCAATTGGGGTCATCTGACCATATATCACTTTTTATGGTACCAGCTTATTCACAAGCAATCAAGAAAGAGAAAAAGAGTATTAAGGACAGTCAATGTATGGTCGGAAGAAGGAATTGAGAATTTGTAAGAATGCTTGGAGCAGACTGAGTGGCAGGTGTTTTGGGATGAAGCTACCACAGGCAATCAGCTCAATGTAGAGCAGTATTGCTCTGTGGTAATGGCATATGTGAGTAAGTGTACAGAAGACATAGCAATTGTAAAGAGAATTAAGAACTTTCCTAATCAGAAACCCTGTATGGATAAGGAGGTGAGGACACGGGTTAGAGATAGGAATACTGCCTTTAGGTCAGGTGATAGGGAGGCATACAGGGCAACAAGGGGGAGGTTAAGAGTAGGGATTAGGGAGGTTAAGCGAAGGTACAAATTAATACTGGAGACAGTTCTGGGATGCACTAGTGCTAGGACCATGTGGAATACTATTCAGTCAGCTACAGGTTTATAAAATAAGACAGACTGACACGGGGGAATATGAGGCCTCTTTGCCAGAGTAATTAAATCAGTTTTATGCCCATTTTGATCATCAAAATTAGGATATTATTGTTAGGTTCCCGATACTACCTGCCTTTTAAAGTCTCCGCTCAGGATGTGTGTTTAGGATTGTTTGAATGTTAATGAGCAGGAAGCTGCAGGGCCTGTTAACATCCCAGGGAATGTCGTAAAGAGATGTGCCTTTCAATTGGCAGATGTCCTTAATGTTTCTTTAGAGCAGGGGGTGGTGCCCTGTTGCTTAAAATCATCAATAATTGTTTTGATTCCAAAGAAATCCAGTATTACCTGCCGTAATGATTATCGCCCTGTGGCTCCCATTGTAATGAAGTGCTTTGAGAAATGAATCTTACATCATATTAAACAGCATATTCCTCCGGGGCTAGATAGCTACCAGTTTGCTTTTAGGGAACATAGATTTACAGAGGATGCCATTGCATTGGCCTTACATTCTGTGTTGTCTTATTTGGAAAATAAGAATAGCTATGTCCACATGCACTTGATTGATTTTAGTTCAGTATTTAATATGATTTTGCCCATGAAACTTGTTGCTAAGCTGAACTTTTTAGGATTGAGCCTGATGCTTTGTAACTGGATTTTGGATTTTTTGGCTGATAGGCAGCAGAGGGTAAAAGTTGGTAATTGTTACTCATCAATGCTGTCCATGCAGGGGTGCCACAGGGGTGTGTGCTAAACCCCTTTCTGTTTACTTTATACAAGATTGTGTTTCTCACTCCAAGGTGGACTCTGTGTTAAAATTTGCAGACAACACCCCGTTATTAGGGAAAATAAGGGGTGGTGACGAGTCTGCATATCGCCAGAATATTGAAATTCTGGTTGGATGGTGCAAAGAGAACAATTTACAGTTAACTGCAACAAAGACAATATAGATTAATATTGATTTTAGGAAAGTGCGGAAGGTTATCTATGAGCAAGTGATGATTAATGGGATGGAGGTTGAGTTGGTAGAGAAGTTCCGCTTCCTGGGAACAATAATTAGGGAGGACCTGTCATGGACGGCCATATATCCTGTCTGGTGGGGAAGGTTCATCAGAGACTGTACTTTTTGAGGAAGCTATGGAGAGCAGGCTTTTCAGAGAGGGTTGTTTTTAGCTTCTATAAAGCTGCCATTGAAAGTGTGCTAATGTATCACATTTCTTTATGGCAAGGATCATGCACAATCCATGACAGAAATGCCCTGCAGAGGGTAATAAAAACTGCACAGAAGACTATTGCAGGAATTAGTCTACCATGTATTGATAAACTGGGGGAGGGGAGGTGTCTTCGGAGAGTGATTAATATATTGGAAGACACTTCACATCCTGGGTAATGCTCTGTATACATTGCTACTGTTTGGTAGGTGGTATAGAAGTATTGGCTATCGTACCACCAGGTTGCGTAATAGCTTCTTTCCTTGATCTATGTGGCTCTTGAACGCTACAGGTCTTGTGGAATAAATGTATTGGGAGTTACAGTATGCATTTATTATGGTATGTATGCTGTTTTTGGTTAAGTGGTTTTATGCTGGGTGTAGAATTTATTTATTTTTTTTTAATGTGAGGAAGCTACAACTCATTTTATGATTGTTACTGTAAAATGACAATACATTTTCTGATTCTGATCTCTTACTCTGTCCACTTTTAGGCGATCCCTAAAAAACTAATCTCTTCGGGAAAGCCTATCCTGCCTTCAGCTAATAACCAACTCTTCTATTTCTATCATCATTTCATCCCTTACAGTTATTACCTTTTATTTATTACCTTTTATTCCACCAGCTCCTCCCTATTAGATTGTAAGCTCCCAGTAGCAGGGTCCTTTTAACCCTCTTGTATTGAATTGTATTGTTGCTATATGGTCTCCCTTTACATTGTAAAGTGCTGGGCAAACTGTTTGTGCCATATAAACCCTGAATAATAATAATAATATGAGAAATCTTGAGGATTCACAGCATACCAACCCCCATTTTCTGACATCTAGAAAAGCTTCTGTAAGTCTATAGATATCTCCTTGCAGTTTCTATTGGCTTATCATCCACAGACTCATGGACAAACTCATTCCTTGGAACACAACCTTTGTGTCATGGTGTAAGCCCACTACGAAGACTGCATTGGACAGAATTTGGTCCACAATGAATTATCTAAATGCTGGCACTGAGGAACCCCTATACTTCATTGTCTATGGCAAGCCTCCATGCCTTTTTTTTGCTATTAACCTGTTCCCTGGAGACTCCTGCATTATGGCAAAGCAAAAATACTTTAACAAAATTTGATCCCAGACTCAAAACCAACTTCAGGACTCTGCCCTCAGACACACAAAATCTGCAGACTGACATTAGCAAAGGGTTCCACATTTTGGACCTGAGTACAGAGTATGGCTAGCCTCCAAAAATAATGCTTAAAGCTCCCTTACATGAATTTGCCCAATGTTGTACTGGACCTTATGTAATCACTGTATATCATGTTTGTTACAGACTTTGTTTGCTTCCACATCTTAAGTTACTGAAGTCTTTCTGTTTCACTATTCAAGGATATGAGGTTCACTAAATCCTGCACTTCATGATTTCTGGCGGAAAACTTCTGTACTTAATTGCTCTGGATTTAAACATCTGAAGTGTTGGCTCCACAGCTCATGAAAAAAATCAATCAAACTTTCACTTTTTAATACTTGGTTGCAAATCCTTTGCAGTCAATTACAGCTTGAAGTCTGGGTTTCATCTCTGGTGATGCTCTGCCAGGCCTCTGCTGCAACGGTCTTCAGTTCCTGCTTGTTCTTGGGGCATTTTCCCTTCAGTTTTGTTTTCAGCAAGTGAAATGCATGCTCAATTGGATTCAGGTCAGGTGATTGACTTGGCCATTGCATAACATTCCACTTGTTTCTCTTAAAAAACTCTTTGGTTGCTTTCGCAGTATGCTTCGGGTCATTGTCCATCTGCACTGTGAAGTGCCGTCCAATGAGTTCTGAAGCATTTGGCTGAATATGAGCAGATAATATTGCCCGAAACACTTCAGAATTCTTCCTGCTGCTTTTGTAAGCAGTCACATCATCAATAAATACAAGAGAGCCAGTTCCATTGGCAGCCATACATGCCCACGCCATGACACTATCACCACCATCCTTCACTGATGAGGTGGTATGCTTTGGATCATGAGCAGCTCCTTTCCTTCTCCATACTCTTTTCTTCCCATCACTCTGGTACAAGTTGATCTTGGCCTCATCTGTCCATAGGATGTTGTTCCAGAACTGTGAAGGCTTTTTTAGATGTTGTTTGGCAAACTCTAAGCTGGCCTTCCTGTTTTTGAGGCTCACCAATGGTTTACATCTTGTGGTGAACCCTCTGTATTCACTCTGGTGAAGTCTTCTCTTGATTGTTGACTTTGACACACATACACCTACCTCCTGGAGAGGGTTCCTGATCTGGCCAACTGTTGTGAAGGATGTTTTCTTCTCCTGGGAAAGAATTCTTCGGTCATCCACCACAGTTGTTTTCCGTGGTCTTCTGAGTATTTTGGTGTTGCTGAGCTCACCGGTGCGTTCTTTCTTTATAAGGATGTTCCAAACAGTTGATTTGGCCACACCTAATGTTTTGCCATCTCTCTGATGGGTTTGTTTTGTTTTTTTCAGCCTAATGATGGCTTGCTTCACTCATAGTGACAGCTCTTTTGATCTCATATTGAGAGTTGACAGCAACAGATTCCAAATGCATGACCAGATGCAAATAGCACACTTGAAATTAACTCTGGACCTTTTATCTGCTCCTTGTAAATGGGATAATGAGGGAATAACACACACCTGGCCATGGAACAGCTGAGCAGCCAATTGTCCCATTACTTTTGGTCCCTTAAAAAGTGGGAGGCACATATACAAACTGTTGTAATTCCTACACCGTTCACCTGATTTGGATGTAAATACCCTTAAATTAAAGCTGAAAGTCTGCAGTTAAAGCGCATCTTGTTCATTTCATTTCAAATCCATTGTGGTGGTGTATAGAGCCAAAAAGATTAGAATTGTGTTGATGTCCCAATATTTATGGACCTGACTGTATATCTTGCATTTTTCAGAGTAATCCAAAAAAAAAAAAAAAAACATTAAGGTACAACTCCAGCCAAAACATTGGACATTTTGGCTAGCGTTTTGGTAGGGTGAAGAAGGGTTAGAACCACTGAAAAGGTATTGTTCTGTTTGTGTCTCTGTTAGAGAAACTTTCCATCAATTGCTGTCCCACTGGCCACACAGAGATTCTACATTTCCCCTTTACTGCTAGAAAGACTTCATATGCTGGTGACTACTCACGGAATAAAAAATTTGCAAAGGCAAGAATCAGAATTTCTCCAACTATTCCAAAGTTTACTTAAATATTTTTGCTGGAGTTGGGCTTTAATGCATATCATCTCACTAAACATTTTTCAAGGATCTGTCTCTGTAATATGTCACAAATAATCTGCAACAAAATAGGAAGAATGTGAGATAAACCTTATACTAATAAGAATACAAAGAGACTGGCTTAAAATACAAATGTGTTTGGAATTGGCTGCTTCTGAAATAGTTTCAGTCCAGGATAGAGGCAGTTCCAGGATATGGAATCATCCATTTAACTGTGCTGCTCCACCTCATGGGATCAGCCAATTTTAGAGAGTTCCAGTAATTGCTGGAACTGGCTGAATAGCATACAGTGTTTAACAACTGAGCCAGATTAGAGAGTTTTCCAGATTAAAGAGCTGCGATTCCCTAAGACTGTAAACTTTGCACGTTGGCAGGATATATTTTGGTAAGTGATTTGCTCCATCAACAACTCACCAGCTCAATCACAGTGCTAAGACAAAGTAAGAAAATTAGCAGATTACTACAAAAAGTTTATTATATAAACAGAAAAAAAAAAAAAAAAAAAACAGTTTCCATTTTGAGACATTAAATAATACCGTATTATTGCAATAATATTATGGCAGGTGAATACAGCATAGCTGTACAGCATAGCTCATAGAGAAAAGAAAGAAAAGCAAAACGAGGAGCCAGCCAGGTCTGTTGCAGTAAAATGAGCATGCTGATAGGAGGAGAGAGCCGAGTTAAAGAGAGAAGCTAGCTAATCATTGTGCTGCTTCTCCTTTCACTAGGGTGTGGGAAGAGACCTGTAAGTGAAAGGGAAAGCACAGCAGCGAAAGATAAAATCCCTATGCTATTTGACAGAGCTGTAAATCTCAGGACTGGATGGTCAGAAAGTCGAACCCCTGGCAGGCAAAACAGCTCCCATACAAGTATCAGAGCATGTAGCTGCTTGCCTGGAGTTCAGTTTTAGACACCCATACTCAGAGATCTTTAGAACACTGACTAAAAATGCAGTTATCCATCTAACATGTATTCAAAGCCATATTGATATTTTCGCAGATGGCTAGCTTTTAAGGCTTCATGCACACTGGATGTTATAAAAAAGCCAGTAGTGTTACGTGTAGAAAGTGAGCTTTTTAGCATTTTTGTAGTTTTTTTGCTTTTTTTTTTAAACAAAATTATACTTCCACAAAGGCTCATGGCTCAAAAATGCTGATAAATGCTGAATAGCTGCATTTTTCTGAGTTTTTGGGCATTTTTAAGCTTTTTCAGAGTTAGAACAGTTTTACAGCTGAAAAATTCCTCTCAAAACCCACTAGTTCTGGCTTTTTTTTTCCAGCCAGAAATGTCCCTGCCCAAAAACTGTTGATAACAGCCTATGTGTGCATGGACACATAGGATAACATGCTGGGGAATTTATTGGGCGCAGAAAAAAAATGGTCTGAAGCCAAAAACAGCAGCTGTAAAAATGTCAAGTGTGCATGAGGCCTAAAGCTTAACTTTTGGAACAATGAAACAATTGGCAACAACTGATCTACCCCCACCCAGCGCTATGTACATCTGCAGCTGTTCTCTCCCCTCACTTCCGGGTCTCACTGGCTTTGCAGGGGCACCTGGAGCCATTGGCTCCCAGTGCTATCAATCAAATCCAGTGATGAGGAAGTGGTGGCGGGGCCGAGTCCCGCTGTCTGTGTCAATGGACGCAGCAGCTTGGGTGCGAGCTCGTACGAGTGCCACCATGGGAATCAGCTTCCCGTGGGGGCACTGGACAGAGAAGAGGGGCCAGGAGCGCCGGCGGGGGACCCAAAAAGAGGAGGTTTGCGGCCACTCTGTGCAATTCCATTGCACAGAGAAGGTAAGTATAGACATGTTTGTTATTTAAAAAAATAAATACATTTACCTTTACAGTCACTTTAAGCCTAGTATACACTAGTAGTTTGTATTCTCCCTCAACCCAGCAGGGCTGAACAAAAAAGCTGACAGCTCAGGAGCCATTGGCTGAGAACACTGATTGGGAGCCGTTCGGTAGACCTTTATTGTGCATGACCTTTCGTCAGAAGCCGGCCAAATGGTCAGCTTTGGTCGGACCGACTCCAGTACACACAGGCCGAATGTCAGCCGGTTTCTATTGAAATTTGGCATTCGGCCTGTGCATACTAGGCATAGAACCTGTTGCTCACATGTACTATTCCTAAGAAATAAGTAAGAGTGCTGGTTGCTTGGTAAGCACATTACCAATTAGAGATTCTATCCTGTCTGCTAAAGCAGAACCAAAGGGTCTTCTTCAAAAATACAATACTTTAAAACACAAATTGTTTTACTGAACTATCCGAGATTATAGATCGCTACTTCCCTGATCTTGATGTCTAGCCTCACCTTGTGTAACCTATTACTTGGCACCTAATTTTTTCCCCTAATTCATTGACTCTTATCCCTGCAAAAGAGATGGGTTAGGGGAATACTGCGCTACCTAGTGGTGTGTATGGAAGCAGCTGACACGACAACAGACAAGGTTGTAAAGAATGGGGAACAGAGAGTGCAGCGCTAATTCTCAGTTACTTAATCCCCTTTTTTAATCCACGGTTCATTATCCAATGTGTTCCACTCCGATCTGTAGTTCTAGTCCCTTCATCGCTAGATATTAGAGCCTATCAAGTCATTTTGTTAAACACAAAATTTCATAACATAAAAACTTCTTCTGGGAAACCAAGACGAAATCGTCTGTCCTATCTTAGAGATTAACCATTACACGAATGGTTCGTTGGTCGTGAGAATGAATAAAGAATCCTTATCATGTACACTCGTTGTCCAAGATACGGATCATACGTGTCCGGCTTACGGTTTAAAGTTATCTTTG
>BLSH010422102.1:2175778-2186288 GCA_018402905.1 Glandirana rugosa
GGCGATAAAGTGACGTCACGGTGCTCAGTGCTCAAGTGAGTGCTCAAAAATTTGTGACCATCTCATAGTATGTGTGGGCACCGTGACGTCACTTTATCGCCCCTGGATCATCCGATTTGGCATCGTCTTTGCTGGTACTTTACCAGCTTCTGGTAACTACATTCACTCACCTTTTTTGGATCATCACCACCTCTAGCACCTGATTATCAAGTCACCTGTCACTGGTTACCCAAGTTCAATCTGGAACAGTACACTGCATCAACTTTACTTTCCTGTGTATCTACCGCAGTTACCGTATATATTTACACATGAACTCGGTCATGCCCCTTTGACAGAAGCTGGCTGAACGGCCGGCTTCTGTTGGACCATTTGCCGTACACATGGGCCGAATAGCAACCAGTTTCTATTGAACTGGCCGATGTCGTCCGATATTTGGGCTTGTGTGCATGCCCCTTTATTAGCATAGCAAAAAAAAGGGAAAAAAGATTGTTTCAGCTCATTCACAAACAGCTAAATTATTGTTTTTTTCACCTTAAAATTTACAAGGTGATGAGTGTGTAATTGTATTTTTCCAAGCCCTACATACATACTCATCTATGGGCATAATTATGTATTCAGTAATTGCCAGAAACAATCTTCCATTTTACCTTGAATGTGATTCAAATCAACTATGTCTACCTTAAGTATCTAAGAGATAATCAGGAACAAATTTAAAAAGTAGTTAAGGGTATCACCTCTGTTACTTGCAATTTCTAATAAAAACATTTTATTGGAAAAAAAAAAAAAAAGTAGTTAAGGGATCCCTTTGCAATTATCCCCAGGCACTATCCTTTTGAGTTTTCAGATCAAAATAATTATCCAGCTACAGCAAGGCTCCAAGAAAAATGGCAAGTGAGCTGCCAAAGCCTAAGATGCATCATCATGCACTCATCCATGTTCCCAGTGTGTGAGCTCAGAGCAGCCTAAAGTTTATGCCTTCCAAACAGGATATATGCCTTATGAAAATCCTTTATTTTCATCAGTTTCCTGACACATAGAGGAGAGAAATGGAAATATTTCATATCCAGTTCTAAATTTGAATGAGTATAATAGCAAAAACCAACTCAATTCAAAAATGAAAACTAATTATATTTTGGCTTGGGTATTGAACTACTTAGTGATCGTGTGGAAAATGATTATTATATTTGCTGTGTGTCTATAACACATTTATTTATAAAGTTGCCATTCTTGGCCAGCCTTTACTTGGCTGCTTTGCAAAGACATATGGACTGGATGAATTTCCTCAAGTCTGATGTAGTCAAACAATAGTATCCAAATAAATAATTTTTGTAAAGGCTCAGTCTCTGCTGCTCTCATTCAAGTCTCAGATTTTCACCTCTTCTACCTTACCAATACATTTTTATATAATAAAAGAGGGCAGCCAGAGTGCTCAGGGTTGAAACCTTCCCACATGAAAGGCAAGCACACAGGGAAAAGCGTACTGAAGGCTTATTTGTTAGTTGATCAGTGACATCAATATCACAAGGATAACTTGTTGCTTTGCTATTGCAGACTTCAATTTGGACAGGGATCACTTGACACTTTCCACAAAACTTATCAAGCACATTGTGTTCTTTTTCATACTTAAATTATTTTAGCTCTGACTAATTTCTGTTCTCTGTTTATGTTAATAGTCTCCTAAAGGTTTTATAATTTAGCCAGCCTCATGAACTGTTCAATAGGACCCCCTCTTTCAGCCAAGGTGAACATTTTGTCACATTTAGGCTTCATACACATGGGTGATTTTACAGCCACTTTTAGGAGCGTCAAGCATTTTTTTTTTTTAACAGCTTAAGATTGCCTGATACACACACAGGTGTTTAGGAAATCTAAGTAGCATAGGCATTTTTAAGCTCCAAAAAAACCCAGGACCAGCGTGTTCTGAGGTGCGGTGCTAGAGCTGTAAAAACAACGGACGCCTGTAAAAGCTGCTAAGCACGCGTTGACGTGGGATACAGCCACGTTGAGCCTCATCAAGTGTTTCTCATGCCTCTATTCAGAATCAATGGTACCCTATGGGAGCCCACTGATTTGAATAGAAGTCACACCATCCCATAATGCACCAGGCGGTGACGTCACAAGGAGACGGGGCCTCTGAATGATGTCACCGGATGGCCCCGCCCCGTGGTTATATAAGTATTGGCACATGGCAGACCCAGGATTACACCGGGAGAGCGTGTCAAGGCAACATCTGAGGAAGAACAGAGGGATAAGACAGCGGACAGAGAATACTCGGCAGAAGAGGGAGAAGACAGAGCAGAGAGGAGAAGAACTGGAGAGGGGAGAAGAAATGGCAGAGGGAGAAGACATCGCTGGAGGAGGGAGAAGACACCAGAGCTGATTTAATAAATTACTTTAAAAAACTGTGTAGTGTTTTCATTTCTTGACACTTTTCTTAGCTGAATGGGTAGGAGTACAATGTACCCCATACCCATTTACATAGGGTGGGGGGGGCCGGGATCTAAGGGCCCTCTTGTTAAAGGGGGCATCCAGATTCCGATAAGCCACCAGCCAGGGCTGTCAGGAAGAGGCCCTTGTCCTCATCAACATGGGGGCAAGGTGCTTTGGGGGGCACAGGGCCACTTTTTTCTGGCGATAGAACTAGCTTTACAGCTCCTTTTTCTAACTCCCGTGTGTATGAGGCCTTACATTTATTGTTTTAGAACTACATAATTAAAAAAGGGGCTGAAGCTAATACTTGTAGTGCTGCTCTAAGCAAAGAAGGTATATATAGTCCCGCTGGTACTCAAGAGTGGGGTGCTGGCCGAAATATCACCATCCATTAGTGTGTAGCATACTTAGCAAATTTGCCACCTAACCCTATCCTGTATATGTGGTTAACATGTGTAAGTTGGCCTCAGCCTTGCACCACAAGCCACACCCTCTGACATGTTTTGCCCCACCAACCGGGCCTTATTCATAGACTATGACTAAGCCCCGGTAGGTTGGGTGAACCATGTCAAAAGAGGGGCTGAATTATAAAGGTCTATATAGTACAAGATTCCTTCGAAGGTGCTTAAGATTTTCAACGGCTCAAAGTGCAGCTCAATAAGGCTGGGACACCAATAATGTTGTTATTTTCATTGCAGTTAAGGCTGCTTGTTTACATGGTGGCATGATTGACAAGATGAAGCCAGGAGCCCAATAAGTATGCAGCACCTGAAGGGGGAAGAAATGGTGTGGCCTCAGAGAGGAGAGTGAGTGGAGGCGGGAAAAAAACCTGTGATGGTGCGGGGATGCCAGAGCAGGAAAAATAAAGGCCTGGAACATACAGAGTCAAGGGGAAGCATTAATATTGGCGTGTTTCATTGCACAGTCGATCACACTAGCTCAGTATCCACATAACCTAAAAAAACAGGACAATGTACAATGCACATGCACTTTTTTCCCTGGGGGCCAGAAAGAAATAAGGGAAAGGTTTGATGAAACTTCTTTTTAAAAGACAAGTATGGGTTTAATTTTTTCCCCCCATTGTACTTACCTAGGTGGATGCAGCATTGGTCCGATGCTGCATCTGTCCCCTGGCACCTCTGCACTGAAAACCAAGCAATCGGACCATCACTCAGTTTTCATAGCTCCATGAGCAGACTGTGAGTCACAGCTCTCTGCTCATCTCCCTCCACACTCAATGGAGCACTGGGCTGTGGAGGGGCGGAGCCTCCTCAGCCTCTCAGCGGCTATCCGTACAGGCACCTGGCGGATCCAGGCTCTGAGGTCGGGATAACACGGTGCCTGGACAGACATCCATGTCGTCAGTAGAGAGTGGGCTTCAGTCCACTCCCTGCTGAAAACGGGTTACAGGTGTGCAAAATGAATTGTACTCCTGTGGAGAAGCCCAGCCAAACGAGCTTTGGCTGGACTTCTCCTTTAAGGACATATAGGACATTTTGGTACAGTGTTTAAATAAATACCCCGCTCATAACTTTGATCTTAAACTTACAAATTGACAAAAATGTAAAAAAAATTACATTTTTACATATAATGGATTTGATCAAACTTTATTGTAACATAATGAATTCTAACACTGTACTTCTTTCTCTCTGCACAGCACATTCACATCTGCAGGTTGAAGAAGTTTGTTTATAAAAATAAATCTTCTGGCCTGCATTTTACCATCATTATTGCCTGTCACAGTGATTCCATAATTGGGAGCTTGGCTGGCTGCTTTGTGAACAATAGTCTCAGTTGTTAGGTAGCACAGGTGAAATAACTAATGATGTAAGCAACATCAGCCAGAAAAACTATGCAAACTAAGTCACTACTGATAATGAAATTACTTTTTTTACACGCATAAATTAATTCTGGCAAAAACTACCATCTCTTGCTAAATATGTTCTATGGTTATGCCTGGTCACTGTTTAAAGAACATGCAAAGATCAGATATTTTGTCACACTGCATACAAGATCTGTTTGTGTAAGGCTAACATTAAAGGTTAACTCCACCTTTTTCAATATGTTACACCCATATTTAGGCTGTAATGTAACATGCTGCTAACCACTTTGCAAAAATATGTTCAATTACCATGTATATATTTATTTGTTTTTGAAAGGCACACTTGCCTTTAAAACAGTTTTGAATATGCTTAGCTAAGATACTAACTGGCTAAAGTTAAAGGTATTTTGTTGTGGGAAATCTAATCTAAAGTTCATGATCATTCTATGGATCAATGAATTGTGTGTCAGCTATCCTGTTTATGCTAATCATGAATTTGCAGCCTCAGGAGATTGACATTGGCTTTTATGTTCTGTATAGGCACTTGCACACAGTAAACAACCTGCAGGCATGAATTGTAAAGAAACAGCAATATTGCCTGAGGGTATAGCTACTAGTCACAAAGCTGAGTATACTGATGTAAACAATAAAGTAATAAAATAGCAACAAAACAAAGTGGTGTATTTTCTTGATGGACATAATGTCCCAGAACTTTTTCATGTAAATTATTAAATAATGCAGGAATACTAACTATAATACTTCTGAACGTATGATCAATTCTGAAAATTTTGCTTTAAAGAATAAGTTCACCTTTACAAAAAAAATAATGCATGCACATCTTTTTGCAGGTAAAAAAAATGAGCATTTATTGTTTTTTTTGTTGGGAGCCTGGAAAGCATTGCACCCACAATCAGCGGGTCATCGGTGTAATGCATGGCTCTTGCAGACTGTGTGTGTAAGCTATTTGGCCATACATCGTACGATCAAGCAGTTGCACACTAGCAGGAAGCATTAATGAACTACTACAACACTCAACAGCGCCGTGGTATTTCATTGAGAACTACAAGCCGACAGCCGCAAAAGCTATCAGTACTTGTAGTTTTCTGATTCACAGAACATTGTGAATGGATGACGCGGCCGGCGGGCAGAGAAGATCACCCGCTAGCTGTCAGACTGGGGCTTCGGGGGAGCAGGGGCCGGTGCATCTGTTACATGTTACACCCTGAATATGGGTGTTACATGTAACATGTTGCAAAAGGTGTATTTTATCCCAGGGGTGTAGTTTTGGTTCCCTGCAACTGAAAGAAATTTGCACGATTCCCCCCATCAACACAGGCATCAATTGTCTTCTCCAGGTGGAGAGACAGACGATCGCTAGGGGCTTTAGCTGCTAGCGGCTGCAGCAGGCACTAGCAATAATCGCAAGAGAACCCGACAGGCTAGTTGTACCCAAGTTGATTGATCGATCAACTTGGTACAATTCAGACTGTACATTAACGGTTCGAATCTTGCCGGGTTCCTGCTGTAAAAACAGGAACATAGCCAAGAAGGTGGATAGGCAAAAAAAGGATGGCTGCACTCCCAAATAGATGCAAAAAGAAAAATGTATTGCAGGAGATAAAAAACATATACAAGAAGTAATGACATAGGCAAAAAGGCAGAGAAAAAGCTAACGCGTTTCACACAACTTGAGTGCTTCATCAAAACCATTAGGAGTATAATTACCAAGACATTAATATACAAAAAATCACATGATCACATGTTATAGTTAACACGAAACAGGTGTCATCATTCTGGTGATTGGACCCATATGATCTGTTCTCGTTTTCAGTTGAAAGTTCTTGACTGGTGGTACTCATGATAATTATGCAATATCCTAATATGAGTAAATATAACAAAAATCATTACCACAACACATGTCTGAGTATTAAATAGGAAACACCATATTGGATATAAAAAAAAAATTAAAAAAAAACAAAACTTTAAAAAGATACAGCGCACTCTCCTATATAAAGGGAAGAAAAGATCTTACATAGGTGCAACAACACTGTTCTGGCATGCTCGGCCCATGACAACATTAAAAAGATAAAATAGATTCTGTAATAAATGTAAGCACATGAATAGATTAATATGCTGTCAAAAGATGACATATAGCAGAGAATAAAATCAGTCATAAAAATGGTTTAAATCCCATTCAGAAGGAAAATTTCCAAAATACCTCTCACTTGCAAAGAATTAATTTCAAGTGGATCTTCATTGCGGGACTAGCTCGGTGAGTTTACAGCACTTTTGGCTGGCGATTTTTACACAGGAGTTTGTACACTTGACATGAGTACTGACAGGACAATCGTACTGCAGAGGCTAGATACAGCAGAGCCTTTGGTATGTCACAAGAAAACCCAATCAGGTCGGCTGTGAACCAAGGTCTACATACCCTGGTTAATGATGACACTGGCTCCCTGAGATTGCTATTTCGGAAAATGGAGAAACTCATGGTAAGGGAGATGATATCCTTTTGGGATAAAAACACTGACTGAATATCTCACCCTCGAGAGGATACAGAGGGGTTTGCACATTAAATTTCCTACCTATGAGTTGACGGATGACAATCTTAAAAAACGGTGGACAGATGCTTTAACCCTTTGTTCATTTGAACTTATGAATATCATTGTGCAATCCAAAAATGAAGAGATGGATAAATTGCAGAGGGAGATTTCGGACATTAAACTTGAGATTATGCCATTCAAGGATACCCCTCTATTTAAAGAACTGGACACTAAATTGAGCGTGAAAATGGTTTGCATTGAATAAGGCATAATAGAAATAAAGAAGGAAAAGTTGTTGCGTGATCGATTTGCTTACGAGTCCAATGCGGTGTACATTTGGAAAAAAACCCAGCTCCAATACAAATCCAGGAAGCCTTCTATAACTAACAAGGGCAAACATATCAGTTTTTCCGACACAGAAACGGAAGTCTTGGATTACACCTTAGGGGACATGGGATCTAAATCTTGCCCTGAGAGGGGAAGTAACAGAAATGCCATGAATTTTACTGAGGCTCGTTTAAACCAACAGCGCAGTCTCCCCCAAAAGAGGAAAAAAAAACGAGGGAAGGGAAAGAAAAACCCTGCAAAAAAAAAACAGGAGAGGTGGGAAAAAGAGGTGCAAGTTTCTACAATCTGAGGGGCAAATCATTGAAGACAGCTCAAGTGACCTAAATCTGTCTAAATAAGAATTGGCCACATCGGAGAAGACATTACTAGCCAAAGGTTTGAACTTTTGTTCTATTAGACCTTTTAATCTGTTTGAGACTCTTCTCGATGTTAATAAGTGTACCCAGAATCTCACATTCCATAGACATTATTATCAAAATGATTGGGAAAATAGGGCACGAGACAAGGATGACTCTGGATCTTCAGAGCCATCCATTGATATGGGCTTTCAAGATTTGTGTATGATACAGGATCTCGAAGGGTTGTATGGTGAGTCTGCCGTGAGCCAGGAGGTAGCGAACACCTCATCGGTGGAAGCTCCCTTTAGGCTCCGGTCAGACTTTTACCCTATAAACTCGAGAGGTAAGGCTCTTAATTTGTTCCAGAAGAGTATCGAAAAAGAGCTCACTAGGTTGGCATCCCATACTAGGAATAGAGGGCATATCTTTGATGACAATATTACTGTGGAGGAGCGCGGTGCCCTTTTTGAGCTTAGTCGGGAACCCCTCCATAGTAATTAAGAGTACTGACAAAGGTGGTTTGGTAGTTGTCCAGGATGCTTCTGTCTACCAGGCAGAAGCTATCCAGCAATTGTCAGATGAAAGTGCCTATATGAAATTAAGGGGGAATCCTACAATAGAGTTTAAGAAGATTTTGTGTACTTTGGTTCAGAAAAGTGTCCGTTTTGGTGTTTTGTCCACGAAAGAAAGCGAAGCTATGGTACCGGAGTTCCCTGTCCATCCAATTTTCCATCATTCACCTAAAACCCACAAGGGACTTACCCCCCTAGTGGGTCATCTTATAGTAGCTGGGATTGGCTCTTGAAAGAAAACATGGGTTTTTTGGGTCGATTTCCAATTACAGCCGCTAGTTAAACAACTCCCAAGCTATTTGAGGGATACAAAAAGTTATTAAACCTATGTGATCAGATGGAATGGGTGGAGGGAGATGTGTGGATCACTTGTGATGTGTTCAGCTTGTATTCTTCGATACCGCATACATTGGGATTGCGGGTGGTGGAGTACTTTCTGGACAGACACATTGGTTACACACCTATACTGAAGGATTACATCACTGAGTGCCTTGACTATCTCTTCACACATAATTTATTTTGTTTTAATAGCTCCTTCTATTTCCAGACATGTGGAGCATCCATGGGTGCCCAATTTTCACCCTCTCTCGCCAACCACTACATGGGTGGGTGGGAGAGGGTGTTCATTTTTGGAGATATGAATCTGTTCTGATCAAGCATTAGGATGTACCGTCAGTACATTGACAAACTTTTGTTCATCTGTTCCGGTACTGTGGGTACTTTAGATGTTGTTTGTACAATACTTGAACCTCCAGTTTACCGGACTTTTGGATGACAAGATATGTTCTTTTCTTGGATGTTGTCTTATCACATAGGGTCGCATTGTCTCCAGTTTGTATAGGAAACCCCTGTCAGGGAAGACTGTTCTTCGTGCGGATTTTAGGCACCCCGCAGTATTCCAGTGGGACAATTCTTGAAGTTGCATAGGATTTGCAGCAAAGAGCAGGTATTTCCAACAAGAGAAGGAAGAGATGCACAGTAGGTTTTGTAATCGTGGTTACAAAACCAACACACTACGAAGAGTGATTCACATCGCTGAAGATATGCCTAGAGAGCGCTTGTTACAGAAAACTAAGCCCAAGCCTGGTGTTGCTAACATTTCCATTTTCTCTACAGCCCATAATATAGTATTTAATAAGGTCAAGAGAATTGTAGAACATCATATTCCAGTCTTATCTGGGGATGAACGTTATCAAAAGATTCTATCTAGAGGATTTAGAACAATATCGAGACATGTTCCTTTTTTGGCTAATGTATTATCGCCTAGCGATTTTTGTTCCCAGACGAATAAGAGAACATGGTTGGATTTCACTGGTCTGTATAAGTGTGGAGCCATAAATTGCCCATGCTGTCCCCGTTTAGCTAGGGGTCGAGGCGATCTATTTCGCTCTACTGTTAAACACATCAATACCAGGCACTTACCCCCTTTCCCGCCCAGACCAATTTTCAGCTTTCAGCGCTGTTGCATTTTGAATGACAATTGTGCTGTCGTGCAGCGCTATACCCAAACAAAACTTTTATCATTTTGTTCCCACAAATAGAGCTTTCTTTTGGTGGTATTTGATCACCTCTACGGTTTTTATTTTTTGCCCTACAAATAAAAAAAAAACATTTTGAAAAAAAAAAGTTTTTCTCTGTTTCTGTCACAAAACTTTGTAAATAAGTATGTTTTCTCCATCACAAATGGGCACTGATAGGCTACACTGACGGGCACTGATGAGGCTGTACTGATTGGCACTGATGAAGCGGCACTAATGAGGTGGCAATTAGTGTTGAGTGAACCCGGACTGTAACGTTCGGGTCCGTACCGAACTTTCGGGTGTCCGGGACCCGGACCCGAACACGGACATTTCAAAAAACGTTCGGGTTCGGGTCCGGGGTTCTGGTATTTTACTCCACGTGTTGAGAAGCTGCAGGGCAGCCAATCAACAAGCGTTTCACTGGTTTTCCCTCAGAAGCCATCACAGCCATGCCTACTAATGGCATGGCTGTGATTGGCCAGTGCATCATGTGACCCAGCCTCTATATAAGCTGGAGTCACTTGATGCTGCAGTCACATGGTCTTGGGTTAGCTGTAAGGAGAGGGAGCTGACGGCGTCAGGGAGAGATTAGAGACATTTTAACAACATCTGATCCTGCATCCTAAGATAGATTACTACTGCTGTGCTGTTGCTCTGAGGACAGATAGCAGAAATTTGAGATTTCACATGCCGCTGCTTTGAGTTGCAGATCAAACTCTGCATAAAACAACGATCGCTACGATCGTGCACAACGATCAGATTGTTGGAGTAATTTGAGATTTCAAATACCGTTGCTTTGAGTTGCAGATCAAACTCTGCATAAAACAACGATCGTTACGATCGTACACAACGATCAGATTGTTGGAGTAATTTGAGATATCACATACTGCTGCTTTGAGTGACGACTAGCAACACGTGCTAGCATCGCTAGCAA
>BLSH010422102.1:2206531-2218172 GCA_018402905.1 Glandirana rugosa
CCCCCCACCCCCCCCCCCCCCCCGCTGAGTCTACCCCTCACGCCAAGCATGGAATAGATATCCATCATTCAGGCTATGACCACAGGGAAACTGGCTAATATGATGGGCAGGAAAAGTTCAGGTGTGGAGTCCATATTAAGCAAGTACAGACATGAGCAGAAGCCATATGTGAATAACTTTGAGAAGGAGGCAACACTAATGCCCCAGTAAAAGGCTAAAACCATGTCATTGCAAAGAGTGGCACAGACAGCACCCCTCCTGGACACCCAGCAAACCGGAAGAAGGGGTGGACATATCCCTCTTAGATCTGTAAGAGGGAGGCCAGGCTGCGGCAGGTGTCCAGGATGTGGGCCCCAGGTTATTGTAGTTTGAAAAATAGGAAATGTAATAAATATGCATTTAGGCAGAACTATGAAAAGCCCCATTTGTGAAATCTAAAAGGTGTCATATCTGGTCATTTGGTGAGCAGGATAATAAGCTTAAAGAGACACAGAATCATGTCACACAACACCACCAGCATACGTCACACCCTATACAGCACTGGACTCCCCCCCAAGCTACAGTCTTGGTATAGTGCCACACATTGGTTGTCACTGCACAGCTAATGAGTGTGCAGTCTCAGAATAAACTTAAAAGTGACAGCCACAGGAAGAAAGATAATAGCAACAGAAGTTTGATCATGTTAGGTGAAAAACACGCCTGGGTGCGATGCAACAACATCTAAGGCAGTCTCTTCAGTCCGCAGGAGACCACCAAAATGTATACGCTAGTGTCAACTACTGGGGTATACAGCACTACAGGTAACTTTATAGAGCATTCAAGGACAATATACAGGAAATAAAAACAATACAGTATATATTAGAGATAAAGTCAACACTCGTGTAATAAGTCCAGTGTTAGCAGCGCTTCCAGAGTAATATGGTAGATTACAAAGTAAATAATGATATTAAATGTTCAGTGAAAAAGTGCCAGTGCCAGGAAAAATAAATTGCCCGTGCTGGAACCAAAACTTCTTAAACTTATATGAATAATCTTCAATCAGTGTCCTCCACCTCTGTTCACCACGTGCAAAAAAAAACAATGCAGGAGCACTCAAGCCAGCTTGTGCATAATTGCCATTATGCACAAGCTGGCTTGAGTGCTCCTGCATTGTTGGATTGGAAGCATACATTCTGGGTGTGATGGTCCTATGCTGAGTTCCCCACAGATATACTCAAAGGCGTTGTGTATCCATATTTCTGGTGAGCCTCCAATTTTTACCTTTTTGCACGTGGTGAACAGAGGTGGAGGACACTAATTGAAGATTATTCATATAAGTTTAAGAAGTTTTGGTTCCAGCACGGGCAATTTATTTTTCCTGGCACTGGCACTTTTTCACTGAACTTTTAATATCATTATTTAATTTGTAATCTACCATATTACTCTGGAAGCGCTGCTAACACTGGACTTATTACACGAGTGTTGACTTTATCTTTGATTTTTTATTTAAAGCAGCAGCTGTGTGATTATTTATTTATTTATTTATTTTACAATTTATTTATTATTTAATTCACAATTTATGTTTTATTATATATTGTATGTTTTTTTGCACAATTGGGTTCCTGCACGATTGTGTTTTAGCACCTGTAGCACGGTTTGTTACTTTTAGCGCGGTATTTGCATTTATATATTTTTATAAAATACAGTATATATTATCTGCGCTCAGATACTAAAAATTAAGCAGCCAGCAACAATTAGTTGATCTCAAAAAACATAAAAAAGTGCATCCATCTTTTGAATTGGCGCTTTTCCCGCTTCCGGGAGTTGGAGTGCATTTAGGTACAGTGATTGAAAATCCAGATTCTCTGGTATTTATAGCATGCTGACAATCGCTTGTCACAGCCCCCAATGATGTCAGATTGTGACGAAACGCATAGTGATGTCAGCGCACTGGACATTGCAGTCATTTTCTTAGTTGGATTAATGCGCATTTACTACTATGTACATGTGAATTTGTTAACTATTTATTAAAAGCATCTTTTGGTTTTTAAAACTTACTACACTATAGTAGTTTCTTCATTTATACTTTCATGAGCTGCAATTCTGTATGGCTTTGATGATGTTACCTGTGGATGTGTGTGATAATTGCGAGATGTGGAGCCCATGGTGATTACTTTTAAAGGCACAGCTTTATTGCTTCCCAATTATTGTGATGTTACAGCCAGATCCCAGAGGAATCTTGACTTATACTGTTTCTGGAAAGTATGGTAGAGTCTGAGCATATCAACTTAAAGGCGTGTTTAGACCACGCTATAATTTGAGAGTCTACACTTTCTGGTAAGCTGATTGGCTTTATCACTGTGGTGCTGTGTGCATTTTTTCCCACATTGAAGCTGGTGTAGGGATTCTTCACTACAAGCTAACCATTGTGTATGGACTTGCAGTATCTCACAAAAGTTGTGTTGCCACCATTATTTCCCAGCACTGCCTTAACTCTCTTGGGCATGGAGTTCATCAGAGCTTCAGATGTTGCCACTGGAGTCCCCTTCCACTCCTCCATGACGAGGTCACGGAGCTGGTGGATGCGCTCCTCCACCTTCCATTTGAGGATGCCCCACAGATGCTCAATAGGGTTTAGGTCTGGAGACATGCTTGGCCAGTCCCTCACCTTTACCCTTAGCTTCTTTAGCAAGGCAGTGGTGGCCTTGGAGGTGTGTTTGGGGTCGTTATCATGTTGGAATACTGCCCTGCAGCTCAGTCTCCGAAGGGAGGGGATCATGCTCTGCTTCAGTATGTCACAGTACAGTGTTGGCATTCATGGTTCCATCAATAAACTGTAGCTCCCTGGTGCTGGCAGCACTCATGCAGCCCCAGACCATGACCCTCCCACCATAATGCTTGACTGTGGGCAAGATACACTTGTCTTTGTACTCCTCACCAGGTTCCTGCCACACACGCTTGACAACATCTGAACCAAATAAGTTTATCTTGGTCTCATCAGACCACAGGACATGGTCCCAGTAATCCATGTCCTTAGTCTGCTTCTCTTCAGCAAACTGTTTGTGGGCTTTCTTGTGCATCATCTTTAGAAGAGGTTTCCTTCTGGGACAACAGCCATGCAGACCAACTTGATGCAGTGTGCGGGGTATGGTCTGAGCACTGACAGGCTGACCCTCCACGCCTTCAACCTCTGTAGCAATGTTGGCAGCACTCATTTGTCTATTTCCCAAAGACAACCTCTGGATATGACGCAGAGCATGTACACTCAACTTCTTTGGTTAACCATGCCAAGGCCTCTTTTGAGTGGAACCTGTCCTGTTAAACCACTGTATGGTCTTTCCCACCGTGCTGCAGCTCAGTTTCAGAGTCTCGGCAATATTCTTATAGCCTAGTCCATCTTTATGTAGAGCAACAATTCTTTTTTTCAGATCCTCAGAGAGTTATTTGCCATGAGGTGCTGTGTTGAACTTGCAGTGACCAGTATGAGAGAGTGAGAGTGATAACACCAAATTTAACACACCTGCTCCCCATTCACATCTGAGACCTTGCAACACTAACGAGTCACATGACACCAGGGAGGTAAAATGGCCAATTGGGCCCAATTTCTATGTTCTATGCTTCTAATTAGCAAATTGTGTACTCACTTTTGCTGCCAGCGGTTTAGGCATGAATGGCTGTGTGTTGAGTTATTTTGAGGGGACAGCAAATTTACACAGTTATACAAGTTGTACACTCACTACTTTACATTGTAGCAAAGTGTCATTTCTTCAGTGTTGTCACATGAAGATATAATAAAATATTTACAAAAATGTGAGGGGTGTATTCACTTCTGTGAGATATTGTATTTCCCAAAGACAACCTCTGGATATGAAGCTGAGCCTGTGCACTCATCATTTTTGGTCAACCATGGCGAGGCCTGTTCTGAGTGGAACCTGCCCTGTTAAACCCCTGTATGGTCATGGCCACCATGCTGCAGCTCAGTTTCAGGGTCTTAGCAATCTTCTTATAGCCTAGGCCAGCTTTATGTAGAGTAACAATTAATTTTTTTCAGATCCTCAGAGAGTTCTTTGTCATGAGGTGCCATGTTGAACTTCCAGTGACCAGTATAAGAGAGTGAGAGCGATAACACCAAATTTAACACACCTGCTAACCATTCACACCTGAGTCCTTGTAACACTAAGGAGTTACATGACACCGGGGAGGGAAAATGGCTAATTGGGTCCAATTTGGACATTTTCACTTAGGGGTGTACTAACTTTTGTTGGCAGCGGTTTAGACATTAATGGCTGTTTGTTGAGTTATTTTGAGGTGACAGCAAATTTATACTGTTATACAAGCTGTACACTCACTACTTTATATTGTAGCAAAGTGTAATTTCTTCAGTGTTGTCACATGAAAAGATATAATAAAATATTTACGAAAATCTGAGTGGTGTACACACTTTTGTGAGATACTGTACATATATATATATATATATATATATATGGATATTACTATTATTATTATGTCTTTTTAAGCTCTGCTCACACATTTATATAAGGATAATATACAACCACCCCATGTGAAGCACTCATGGTAGTAGAGGGCCACATATGTGGTGAAGCAAAGTCTCACAATGAAATGACATGTAGTGTATATGTGAATGGGTCATACCAGTTATAAGTTTTCAACCATCAGGATGCCCAGGAGAAGAGAGATCTCACTAAATATCAGCCCCCTGACTAATGCAGGTGTAGTAACGACTTAGGATCCACAGACGGAACCAGGGTGCGAGGGCCTAGTTGAAACTGGGATGTTCAGTCTAGGTGTCAGTAAAAAGGACTTTGCCAGTGTTCCTGGCCGTTTCCGGGTGGTGCGCGCGCATCCGTGCGCGCTCGCGCGCTCCCGTGCGCGTTCGCGCGCCTGTGCGCGCGCACGCGCCGGAAACGGCGCCAAATGGTGCCTATTTAAACCCTGGACATCCTGCACCAAGTTGCTGCTTGTTCTACAGCGTTCCAGACCTGTGAGCCTCAGCTCCCTACCTGTTCCTGTGATTTCACCTGTTTCCTGTCTACCCGGCTTGCTTTGACCTGTTGTCCGCTACCTGCATCGACCCCGGCTATCCACGACCATCCGTTTGTCTACTCCTCTGTACCTCCGCTGCCCGCCTGTTAACGAACCTTTGCCTGAACTTGACGATCCGCTTGCCTAACCCCTTTTGTACCTTTCTGCCTGCACGTTGCCAACCCTGCTTGTACGACCATTCTCCTGTTTGCACGACCTGCTGGAATCTCACTACAACATCTGTGACCATCCAGCCCTCGTGCCATCCCGCACTCTCGGGCCTCTGTCTACACTACCAGGGGTCCTTGAATCGGGTGCGCAAGAGCGGTTGTTCCCTGCACAAGACAGACTCCACCGTCAGGTACGTAACACTAGGAGTCCTAGATGAGCTTGTAAAAGGTTGGATTGCTGGTTCCTACCCTGCTACTGGTTGTAGCCAGTCTGGCACAGAGAATGGTTACATTTCAAAGAAAGAAAAGACTTTCAAAAGATCAGCATTTTGGTGTCAGCATGTCGGCGAGAAGGATGTTACCCTTTTTGATGATTAAGTGGAAGGGGGATCCCCAGCGATAGAGCTCCTTCTGACAAAGCCTATCAAGTAGTGGCCGTAGCAGAGCTCACCTTTGTAGGGTGGCCCTCGACAGGTCAAGGGGGATCATTATCTCCACTCCATCAAAGTCCCCAGGACCATGGGTCCGTGCCCTCCTCAAGATTAATTCCTTGTGGGCATGGCAATGAAGGTGGCAGATTATGTCTCTGAGCCTATTTGGGTCTGAAGATCTGGACCCCAAGGCACAATGGACCCAGTCCAACTTGATGTCCAGAGGGTGGGACTCATCCAGCACCTTATACAGAAATGTTGTGACAGTATCATGGAGATGTTCGGGTCATGTATATCAGGGAGGCCCTGGAGCTTCAAGTTGTTACAGCAGCCCTGGCCCTTTAGGTCTTCTAACTGCATCTGCATTGCTGTAACCTGGTCTATGCATGGGGTCTGTTTGTGCTCCAGAGCCTAAACTCTCTACTCCTGGACAGCTATTGACGTCTCTCCTGTGAAGACCTGATCTTGCTGATGTTGCTGGACTTTGGATCGAAGAAGCTGCAATTCCTATTAGTGTGTCTCCTCCAATCAATGGAAAATAGCTTTCATATCAGTCTTAGCTGGGAGAGCCCATATCATGTCTTGCAAGTCCTCCACTTCCACTCCTGAAGGGCACTCTGGTGACAAGGGACTGGAGGGGGAATGGACGATCTCCACCTGTCCGAACTGCAGGGGACAGAAGGAGAGGCCAGCTGGTCCATCATGGTATGCTGCTTTTGTGTAAAACTACATGCAGCCGCCACATTGGGTCAGGGACTAGCGATGATGATCTTCTGATTACAAAAAAAAAGTGTTTAATCTTGGATTGGGTACCTGTCTTAAGTGAACCCTTTGTCTTTTTCTGTTTGGGGATGCCCATAATTGGGGTGCAGACTGCTGAAATGGTGGTGTAGGCCTGTAGAGAGTCAAGAGCTGAAGCACTGTGTCTTCACTTCACCATTTCAAAAACATGCCCCTCCTATTCAAACATTGATGTGATAAACATTGGACTGTGTAGGGCTTCACAAAGGGACATACTATAACTAGCTCTGTCAGAAGCAATATTTATTGCTGCAAAAATTTCTGTGAAATGGGACCATTCTTTCTCTTTTATCAGAATTGTTAACAATGTATGTGCTGTTTCTATTTGTTGCAAATTAAGGCCTTGTTCACACCATACATGCAGAAAAACTGGTGGCTATAACATGTAGATTTCATATGCAGAGACAGGATTTTACTTCAGTTTTTATGCACTTTCCAGTGAGTTTTATACAAGTTGCAGATTCCTGTGCAGAAAAACTCCCATCTCTGCACTTGGTGTTAACAAAGCCTAAAGTTGAAATCAAAGCAGACTACAAAATACATTATTGAAATACATATATGATCTGAATTTTTAGGCCTCATACACACGGGTGTATTAAAAAAATTAGCTGTAAAGTTGGGCCGACGTCAGGAAAAAAAATCGGAGTTAAAAATGTGATTTTGTTGGTGTTTTGCATTGCCGTTAATGCACGTTATTGAGCGTCAGCGATACGCCGCGTTTTCTTTGAAAAGACATCCCTCTGCTATTTTTGAACCTGAAAACACCAGCACTAAAAACGCTGGTTAACGTCGATACGGCGCTAATGTGCGTTAGTGAGTGTTTTGCCGGCTCAGCGTCAACAACGCTCTAGCGCTGCAGCTTCAGACCGTGCTGGTCATGGGTTCTGCTTTCAGCTCACAAACGCCGATGCTATCTACAGCTCAAAAACGTCAGTGTGTGTATGGGGCCATTGAATAACATGGAGATGCGTTTTTAAGCTCAAAAATGCGGCTGTAAAAACGTCCGTGTGTATGAGGCCTAAATGTTGTTGAGGTCATTTTGTGATTCTGCTGGCCTTCACAGCTAGAAGGTTGACTTAGTTACGTTAATGAAATATAGTGATGTCACCTTTCACCTCTAGCCTGCTAATGCTTGTACAATGATGAAGCAGAAGGATCAGCAAGATAATGACAAGTCATCAGCACTGCCGAATCTGCTCTCTTCTTCTGTTAGTATATTTCCTTTAGTAGAGCCTGATTGGCTCTGAGTGCTGCCCCTCCATCTCATAGTCTGAGTCATCCTGTCCATGATGAGAAGACGATATCAAGACAGACTTGGGAATTATGTGAATACAAAAGTTAAATACACAACAGAACTACATAGTTATATTTTTTAGATTTGCCTTAAGTTCAAATTTAACATTGACATTTCTATACCACTGACTGCCAGTTATATGCCTATAGCCCGTCTTATGTACCCCTAAAAAAGCAGATCTGTCATCAGTAATGACAGAATGTAAAAAAAATCTGTTCAATGCCAAACCAACCACTGCACTATTCAGTTCCCTGGCAATATGAAACCGGCATATACACAGTAAAAGAATTGTTCCACTCAAATCCCAGCATGTTGAAATATTTCTCAGACAGATTATCAGCTCTTCCGATAATTCATAGTGCTCATTAACAGATGCCAAGACAACAATATAATATTCAGTTATTGTATATGATGCCCATACCTGTCAGAAGATGATGATGATAATTGGGCAGCATACGGGCATCCCTTGCAAGCTTTATCTAATCTGATACCAACAGATTTACATACGTAAAACTACAAAAACTGCATTTATCTGTAGAAATGCAGACATATCTTATGACAAAGTAAAGATTGTCCCCCTACTCGACCTCTCACAAAAATTAAAAAATACCATTCCTGGTAAATAGAATTATTCTGTGTCTTAAAAGCAATAGAAAAATCTGAAGATTAAACAAGGATGCTGTCCATATGAAGAACCCTCACTCTTTCTATTGTTAGTCACTCATGACCTTTTTAGCCCCCAGACAGAAGAGGAAATGAGCTAGAAATTACACAGGCTATAGGAAAATAAAAGCTCGGGAAAGAAAGAAACTAGAAATAAGAAGAACGAAAAAGAACTGAACAAGCTTGTTTGTAATAAAATCAAAGTACTTTAAATAGTCAAAAACAGTGAGCTAAAGAGTTTAGATCATTAACTTGTTTTTGGGTTTTCAACAATGCTGTGAGATGATGGCTTTTGTACCTAATCAAAGAGGAGCCATATTGGGAATTAAGTTCCTAAATAACTGACGCATTCTTCAGTACATATTACAGAAATCCCAGGCCTGATCCTCACAATCCTGGCTTCAAGAGGGTTCTTAAAATTTCAAAACAGCTACACTCCCAGTGCAGTCACCTTTTTACAAGGAAGAATAACAGCATAGAAATGGATTTCTCACAGGAAGCTGCCTGAAATGCCATAATGGTACTTGGAATGGAAAGAAAACAGCCAAAGGAGGAAAGCAGAAAAGATCTCTTAATGAATTTGGAACTAAGACGTTCTTTCATAGTTCTAGTTAATAAAGAATAGGAAAAGTAATAAGGAAAAAAGGCTTCTTAACCCCTTCCCCAATGGTCACTGAAAATATTTGTCAAGATGCACTGCACATCGTGATGGCTAAAATCCACATCTTACTTCCAAGAACACGTGCTCCCAGACTATTCAATCTACCTCTCTAATTAGGCTGTTCCAAGCAGTAAAAGGATTATGAAGCAAAGACTTGTGAGGAAATGTGGTTATCAATGGGTAAGAAATGTCCAACAATATACAAAAGTTCTATATGGCTGGTTATTCACTGCCATATATTGATAAGCAAATGTTCATGTATCTATTGAGACTGGGCAATATATGAATATATGAGTCAAGCACTATCAACCACATAAGAGTTTGAAGTTTTTATTATTGCTTAGAGAAAATTTCCAAACATTTGGAGAATATTTTTTTTTTTTTTTTTAAATCAGATCATTTTTATTGAAAGTTTTCAAATACATAAAAAGAAACTCCCCTTTCCCAACCACCCTTCCTGGGTTCCCTGAACACTGGAAACCCGAAGCCAAGAATAAAACAATCGCCAATACAAATTAAACAAATGTTGGTATACTCGATGGATTGAGCTACCAACACACTTCAAGCTTATTCAATAGAAATACACATAAGTGTTGGAATGTTTATGTATCATAATACAGCACAATCCTTTTTCTCTTTTGTTTGATCATGCTATGTAAATTTCTACTACTTTTTGAGATTTTAAATTGTAAAGAATAAAATTATACATTTTTTTTTTTTTTAAAGTATGTTTTTATTAATTTTTGACAAAGTATAATTACAATAGTTACATTAGTCGTAAAAACACATGGCAAGGAGATATACAGATTACAACCAAACCAGGGCCGAACATGGCCAACAACATATCTCACAGTAATAGTCCGCCATCCCCTTTGTAAAAGGGGGGCGGTTAGAGGAGTTTAACCAAAACCTGCCCCTCCGACCCAGCCGGATCGGTACAGGAGGTCAAAGGAGTGTACAGAAACACAAAAACTATACTATACTATAACCCAAAAAAAACAAAAAATAAATTTCAACTAACACTCACCCACACACACACCATCCACTCTTCAGGTCCTCACCCATACACCTCACCTCACCAGCTCCTTGCCGTTATAGGAGAACTCCCCCCAACAAAGGGGGAGGGGGGAAAATGACAGACGTCTTCAACCGAGCCCATTACACAGTCACCCAGGCACTAGTCAGCCGTCCACTATCCCCCTACTGCTGGGACAACGGGGTGTCCTCCCAAAAGGAATCCCCAATGTCCAGCCAAGGTTGCCAGATCTTGTAAAAATTTTTAGGACACGCTCTGCCCACATAGATAAGCTTATATATGGGTAGGGCTTTATTTACCATGCGATATAATAGTTGCACATCGGGGGCTACTGCATCTTTCCATTTCATTAAAATCAATTTCCTAGCAAAAAATAACAATACACGCAGTAGTGTTCTAGCATGAGTTCGGTGTACCAGTTCATTTAATACGCCAAGTAGACCAACCTCCGGAGTTTGTGGAACAGGTATTTCCAGGGTATGTTCGAAAAAGGAGAAGAGCGCAGTCCAGTAAGGGCGCAGAACCGGACAGGACCAGAACATGTGCAGACAGTCAGCATACATTATATCACATCTAGGACATGAGGCAGCAGTGGCAAAACCCATACGTGCCAATCTAGCAGGGGTATAGTGAAGTTGGTGTATAAACTTAAATTGCGTGTATCTATCATTGGTACTAATGAGGTCTTGAAAGCATACTTCGGACGCCTCATCCCAGGACTCATCAGATAAATCCGGGATTAGCTCCGCCCACTTCCTTTGAGCTTTTTGAAAAGGGCTGCAGCCAGCAGACTGAAAGCGGGAGTAGAGGGTCGTGACTACTTTAGAAATATCAGGCTGAGAGAATAATTCTTCCAGCGGTAGCTCTGACAACTCCCGCGTCAGGCCACCTAGCTGCGCCCGTATAGCATGTCGTAACAACAGGTATTTAAAGAAAAACTTATTGCCTATCTCACATCTGGTCCTTAGATTTTCAAAAGTAACAAATACGTTATTCTGAAAAACGTGACCAACCCGGGTAACACCCAAACGAGTCCACCAACCGGCATCCGGATGACCCAGAAGTTCAGGAAAGTTAAAGTTCTGCCACAAAGGGGTGCTAGGTGATATCCTACCTACCCCTCCCAACACACCATTACCCGCATGCCAGGCGAGCCGGGGGACGTCCACAGGGGACTCCCTCAGACACCGCCTGGATGCGGATCCGTGTAACGACTTCACCGCGGCCTCCTTAGACCCCTCCAGGGCACACACCAGAGAAGCAGACGCACCCCTAGGTGGATCCCGGAGCAAGTCATACACATACGTGAGCTGTGATGCCAGGTAATATAACCAAAGGTTCGGACATGCCAAGCCCCCATTCTGTCTAGAGGCCTGTAGAGAGGCCCTAGCCGCACGGGGCTGTGCCCCCTGCCACAAAAACTGAAACAAAATGGAGTCCAGCTTGTGAAAAAACTTTTTAGGTAGAAATACCGGTGCCGCCCTTAGTACATATAGAAATTTGGGTAGGAATATCATTTTAAAAATGTTCACCCGACCTATTAGATTAATCGGCAGGGAGGCC
>BLSH010422102.1:2240565-2260842 GCA_018402905.1 Glandirana rugosa
TGGTTTAATCAAATAGAACCAGAGTAGTCTGGTGTCCTGTACCAAGGTCATTAGGTATAGAAATCAGACGATCAGAAGTCGTTTGACAAACGCCCGAAAGAACACGTCTGTGGTCTGATGAGACCAAGATAAACTAATTTGGTTCAGATGGTGTCAAGCGTGTGTGGCGACAACCAGGTGAGGAGTACAAAGACAAGTGTATCTTGCCTACAGTCAAGCATGGTGGTGGAAGTGTCATGGTCTCAGGCTGTATGAGTGCTGCCAGCACTGGGGAGCTACAGTTCATTGAGAGAACCATGAATGCCAACATGTACTGCGACATACTGAAGCAGAGCATGATCCCTTTGCTTCGGAGACTGGGCAGCAGGGCAGTATTCCAACATGATAACGACCCCAAACACACATCCAAGACGACCACTGCCTTGCTAAAGAAGCTGAGGGTAAAGGTGATGGACTGGCCAAGCATGTCTCCAGACCTAAACCCTATTGAGCATCTGTGGGGCATCCTCAAACGGAAGGTGCAGGAGCGCAGCTCCATGCTGTTGTCATGGAGGAGTGGAAGAGGACTCCAATGGCAATCTGTGAAGCTCTGGTGAACTCCATGCCCAAGAGGGTTAAGGCAGTGCTGAGAAATAATGGTGACCACAAAAAATATTGACACTTTGGACCCAATTTGTACATTTTCACTTAGGGGTGTACTCACTTTTTGTCACCTACCTGGAGGTGAAGTCTG
Source organism: Glandirana rugosa (assembly GCA_018402905.1). Lineage (NCBI taxonomy): Eukaryota > Metazoa > Chordata > Amphibia > Anura > Ranidae > Glandirana > Glandirana rugosa. Next base: position 2,241,299 of record BLSH010422102.1, read on the forward strand.
CAACTGCCGAGGACAGCCTCTCTTACAATCCTGACTCAGGAACCCCTGATATAACGAACAGGAGGCTCAAGAGTGCAGAATGGCACGAGTGCTTGACTGGAACACAGGTGCCGTGGTCACAGGCAGGGCTGGAGATGTAGCTAGCAGAGGAGGAACTCCGGGGAAACAGCTGATGATAGCCCTGTCTGGCTGAACCAAGCAGGTGATGCTGGATGAGAAAGCCAGAGACAGACTGGAGCAGACAGCAGGCAGGCGGATCAGGAACCGAGGAGCAGGCAGGATGGTCAGACACAGGCCGGGTCGGCAACGGGCTGGCAGTGTGGTACCGAGGAGCAGTCAAAAGGATCATCAAGGGAAGCCAAAGGTCAGGGCAGGCAGATAGCAGCGGTGTCAGGATCAAGCCGGTAGATCAGAAGAACAGGTTCAGCAGATAGACAGGTAACAGGAATCTCAGGAACGTTGTAGACCAAACAGCATTCATCCCATGTCACTGTCCGGTTTAAATAGCCCCTTTGGCGCCAAGAACGGTTATGAACGGGAATGGGCGCCTCTCGGTCGCGCGTGTGCACACACGCTCAATTGAGTGTACACGCTGTACACTCAATACTTTACATTGTAGCAAAGTGTCATCTCTTCAGTGTTGTCACATGAAAAGATATAATAAAATATTTACAAAAATGTGAGAGGTGTACTCATTTTTGTGAGATATTGTACACACTAATTGCAAGCAAACAGATCACAGGTGAGGATGATTACCTTTAATAGCCATTCAAACCCCTTTGTGTCAACTTGTGTGCATGTTATCAGGCCAAAATCACCAGGGTATGTAAACTTTTGATCAGAGTCATTTGGGTAGTTTCTGTTGTCATTATGATTTAAAAAGAGTAAACACAGTTGATAACCACAAGTGAAAGAAATGTTTTTGTGTTATCATTCATATTCTCTGAAAAATGGCCAAGAAATCATATATTCTGTCAGGGTATGTAAACTTATAAGCATATATAATCTAAGTGTTATACATCTGGTAGCAGGATAGCACATTTCAGAGTGTATTAAAGGGAATAAACCCTGTGGGTTTTTATGATCTCTCTCCCTCCAGTCCATATTTGTAACTGCCTTTCTGAGATTCACCCAACTTGTTTGTACGCTCTCAAGTCAACCTCGCAGTGACAGATGTATGAGATGGACCTACATTATTGTAGGGCAAGAGAACTTAAGTATCCAAAAAGTAAACGCCAAACAAGAACATCCCCACTTGAGAAAAAAAGAATCGTGGAAATTTAGTCAGGCATGAAAAAAAAATTATAAAAGAAGGTTTAAGTGACTACAATATATAGGAAGCATAAGCATATCATTTCTGCTGCACAGATACCTAGAGAAAGGTGGGCTGGAACAAAACACTGAGATCATCTTGAGCTGCATAACAATGCCCTTTAAATAAGTGCAGAATATGTAGCAGTCAGTGGGGAAGATTTGCTAAAAATAGAGTGTGCAAAACTTGGTGCAGCTCTGCATAGAAACCAGATTCCAGGTATTAGCCTGGGTTCACACTAGTCCGATTCTTGGGCCAACATTAGGAGCACAAGTCGCATTACGTCACAAAAACAATGATTCCATATGAGAGCCGTCTTAACTGGTCCGACTTGTGTTTTTCAAAGTTAGACCGACTTTGAAAAAGGTTCCTGTGCTACTTTTGTCCGACTTTGATCCCACTTCAGCCCATTGAAAAGCATTGAAGTCGGATCATTGTCTTAACTGATCCGACTTTGGCGTGCGACTTATGCTCTGAGGATCTTGAAGCGGAACTCTATGCCAAATTTTAAAAAAAGTAACGGCATTGGGTCCCCCTTCAAGAGCATACCAGGCCCTTTGGTCTGGTATGGGTTTTAAGGGGAACCTCAACGCCGAAAAAACGGCGTAGGGTCCTCCCCACACTCCATACCAAACTCTTATCCAAGCAAGCAGTCTGGCAGGCCAGGAAAGGGGGTGGGGATGAGCGAGTGCCCCCCCTGGACAATACCAGGCTGCATGCCCTCAACATGGGGAGTATGGGTGTTTTGGGGCAGGGGAGTCTGCACCCCCCACCCCAAAGCACCTTGTCCCCATGTTGATGAGGACAAGGGCCTCTTCCCAACACCCCTGGCCGTTGGTTGCCGGAGGCTGCGAGCAGGGGCTTTTCGGAATGTACCCCTACCCATTCACCTAAAAAAAAAGTGTAAAAAAAAACCACACTACACAGGTTTTTAAAATACTTTATTAAATCAACTCCGGCGTCTTCTCCCCTCTCCGGCTCTTCTCCCTCTCCGGGGTCTTCTTTCTTCTGATCTTCTGGGGGTCTCCTGTCTTCTGAGGGGTCATCTGCTCTTTTGCTGCTGTATTCTCCCTCCCGGGGCGGGGCTGTGATGTCATAAGGGGGCGAGCCTCCGGATGATGTCATTGGGTGGCCCCTGCCCCATGTCAATATAAGTCAATGCAGAGCGCGGATAGTCCATTAATCCGGGAGAGCGTGTTGTGTCAACATGGGAAGAAGATCAGAGGGAGAAGACAGGGGCAAAAGAGCAGAAGACCCCTCAGAAGACAGGAGACCCCCTGAGAAGACAGAAAATCCCACAAAAAAGCAGAAGAAAGAAGACCCCAGAGAGGGAGAAGAGCTGAAGAGGGGAGAAGACGCCAGAGCTGATTTAATAAAATATTTTAAAAACATGTGTAGTGTGTTTTTTTTACACTTTTTTAGGGGAATGGGTAGGGGTACAATGCACCCCATACTCATTCACATAGGGTGGGGGCCGGGATCTGGGGGCCCCCATGTTAAAGGAGGCTTTCAGATTTCGATAAGCCCCCGCCTGCAAACCCAGACAACCAACAGCCAGGGTTGTCGGGAAGAGGCCCTTGTCCTTATCAACATGGGGACAAGGTGCTTTTGGGTGGGGGGCGCAGAGCCCCTTTGCCCCAATGCACCCATACTCCCCATGTTGAGGGCATGCAGCCTGGTATGGTCCAGGAAGGGGGGGTGCTCGCTCGTCCCCACCCCCTTTCCTGGCCTGCCAGGCTGTGTGCTCGGATAAGGGTCTGGTATGGATTTTCAGGGGGACCCTACGCCGTTTTTTCGGCATGGGGGTTCCCCTTAAAATCCATACCAGACGAAGGGTCTGGTATGGATTTTGGGGGGACCCTATGCTGTTTTTTCACCATTGGGGTTCCTCTTCAAACCCATACCAGACCGAAGGGCCTGATATGTTCTTGGAGGGGGACCCCATGCCGTTTTTTTTTTGTTTTAATTTGGCGGGGGTTCCCCTTCAAGACCCCAGAGCACAAGGTGTTTGACATTGTCTGGATCAAAGTCAGATCTCTGTTCACAGAAATCAGACCGATGTAGGTAAATCGCACAGCAAAGTAGGATCAAAGTCAGACCGTTTAAATGTCTGATAGTGTGAACCTAGGCTTATTGTCAAAGCTTAATTGAACAAGCTGAAGTTAGAAGCCCATTGACTACCATGCACAGCTACACTAGATTCTGAGTGCTCCAGTTCTAGTAAATATCCCCCACCGTCTCTCAGGTATTATATAAAGTGATCTGGGTGTTAATGGAGTTGACAATATCATATGTCCCTTACAATGAAATAAAGTTATGGACTTTCCAGTCTGGAAGTAGTATCCTGACAGTTGCTGGGTAGCTGAGAAAAAAGCCACATTCATTTATTGCTTACAAGAGCTGGATGGCTGAGTTAAAAGCTTTCCCTATTTTAGGGGATCTCTGTCAAGCAAAGATCTGGACAACCGCCTTACATGGTATTGTGCACTGTATGCCCTGAGGATTTTTTTTAGTCTACGATTCCCACCACAACTGATATCGTCTCATTGGCTGATGAAGTCTTCCCTTTTCAGGCAGAAAATAATTTAAAGGGTCCCTCCGCTTAACTACATAAAGGATTATATAGTATAATTTTGTTAATATAGCTTTTGAGTAGGCCCACAATTCTCAATGTTTGCCTGGACCAGTTTTACAAGTTCTTTAAATGGTCATTTAACACAATAAATATTTGTCAGCCACATAATACTGTGATTGCAGGATAGCATAAAAAGTTTTCCAGTGTGCTGCCTATCTTGGCTATCAGGTCATGGAACGTGATGTCTGCATGTAGATCCTTTATGAAGAGTAAAATGGGTTTTAGATGTTGCAGAAATGTTTTTTGTAATCAATGTAGACAGTTGTAGAAGATAGGGACTCATTGTATGGATCTTCAATTGCGCTGTATGGCATGGCCTTTCCCTCTGCCATCTTAGGTGGGGGCTGCCTCTGAGTTCTTGCTTTTTAGACTGCAGCTATCAAGGGGTTGTGAACATTCTGACTATATTGACACTCTTTGGGTTATCTGGCATTTGAAGATTTCAGGCTTGCATGCAAAGTTGTGGCAGGACTGAGCTCAAGCTCAGGGTTACCAAAGCCACAACTCTAAGTCACCTATAAAGATATCAGAAGCTAGTTGGTGATTGTGGTGCATACATAAATATGAAAGATCAGTTTTGGTAATTAAAAACTGGCTTTAGGTTTGCTCGTCTCATTCATAGCTGCCATTAAACAATAAAGCCTCATACACACTATACAATTTTTTGTAGACTTTTGTCTTCAGATTTACCAAAACCATGTAGTATAAGGGCCTGCCTGATTGCATGCAAATTGAAACTCTTAAGGTTTGACCTCATGTTATATGGTTTTGGTAAATCTGAAGACAGAAGTCTACAGAAAATTGTATAGTGTGTATGGTGCTTAATGCTGCCTGACTCCCCCACCCTAAATGTTTACCTCCTTCCTATTTTAGCGGTCTTTTATAGTCTGTGAACCTGCTGCCCCACTTCCGTACACCATAGTGAAGGTTCTGATCTGTGTGAGGCCAACAATAGGAATTTTTTACTTACCTGTAAAATCCTTTTCTTGGAGTATCATACAGCACATAGGATGTCATTCTTAGACAACAGGGTTATATGCTGCTTTCATTGGACACTGACAAAGCTGTAAGGACAGCTCCAATATTTTACAGGTAAGTAAAAAATCCTATTTCATTAAACAAACATTACAGAAGACAAGATCTTAGTCCTAGAAGACTGGGATGTCCAAAAGCAATGTAACTGAGAGGTGGGCAATGCAGCAACAAACACTAACAGGTCCATGAAACAAAATGGGAAACAGATGGTTTGAAGCTCAGGGTGCATCCCAAAGCTGGCATCAGAAAAGCCCTGAACGTCCACCCAGAAAATTTAGCAAATGTGTTAACAGGAAACTGGGTGGCAGCCTTGCAAATCTGGGAAACAGAAAACTGATGCTGAGAAGCACATGAAGAACTGACAGATCTAGTAGATTGTACCTTAATAAAAAAAGGAAGGAACCTTACAATTTAGAATATAGGCTCAAGTGATGACCTTCATAATCCACCCAGAAAGGGTGGAACAAGAGGCTGGATGTCACCCACAGGATTGACAGAGAGAACCTGATTGTCTAAATGAAGTCATAGATGAGAGGTAAAGTTGCACAGCCCATACCATATCCAGACAGTGGAGATAAATCTCTTTGTAATGTTTAAAAGCAGGACAGAAAGAGGGAAGCACAATGTCTCACTTAAGTTGGAAGGAGAAAAACTGAAATTTTCTGTAGAATTTTTCCTTCAGATTTACCAAAACCATATAATATGAGGTCAAACCTTAGGAGTTTCAATTTGTATGCAGTCAGGCAGGCCCTTTCATTACATGGTTTTGGTAAACCTGAAGGATATCTGGCAACAAACGTTGTATAGTGTGTACTGGGGTCTTAGGCTGCAAAACAACCTTATCCCTGTCTAAGTCTGGCCATACACTATACAATTTTCTTGTTCAACTTTTCTTTAAATTTACCAAAACGATATAAAATGAGGTCAACCCTAAGCCCTTTCAACTTGTATGCAATCAGACAGGCCCTTCCACTTTATAGTTAAGGTAAATCTAAAGAAAATTGAATAAGCAAATTGTATAGTGTATGGCCATCCTAGAGCTGGATACACTCTATACAATGTTCTTTACATTTTTTTCCTTTAGATTTACCAAAACCATATAATATGAGGTCAAACCTAAACACTTTCAGTTTGTATGCTATCAGGCAGGCCCTTGCACTGCATAGTTGAAGGTAAATCTAAAGGAAATCGAACAACAAAAGTTGTATAGTGTGTATCCAGCTTAAGACCCCATACACACAATACAACTTTTGCTGTCTGATTTTCTTTAGATTTACCAAAACCTTGTAGTGTAAGGGCCTGCCAGATTGCATACAAATTGAAACTTTTTTGACCTCACATTATATGGTTTTTGTAAACCTAAAGGAAAAAAACCTTAAGAAAATTGTATAGTGTGTATCCAGCTTAACACTAGGAAAAGACCCTTACAAGATAAAGGCTGGTAACTCTGAGACACATCACACAGAGTTGACAACTACAAGAAAGGCAACCTTGTGAATGAGAAATAGCTGGATGTCCATTTTACTGTCCGTGTTTTTGGTTCTTCAGAACCAAAAAAAATAAGTTGAAGTTGAGGTCCCACAAAGTAACTATAGGAGCTTGCTGGGGCAGCAATACGAGCAACCCCCTGCACAAAAGCTTTCACCACAAATGAGATGCAAACAGTTTCTGGAAAAGAATGGCTAGGAATAAAACTTGACCTTTGATGGTATTTAAAGCAGAACTTTACCCATAACAACTTGATAAAAAATAATGTTCCTTAGCAAGGAACATACATTTCACAATTATAATTATGATACTAAAATAAGCACATGCTGTAGATTTCCTCCAGCATTGCTCCTGTTTCTTCTTCTGCCATTTTGTGGACGTCTAGAGCCCCTGAGCAGCAGCAAATCTTTAGGCTGTCAGCAGATCAGTTGTTAGTGGCTCTGATTTTTGGCACAGTGCCGAGAATAGAGAATAACTGAGGCTGTGGAGAGCAGAATGAGCCAGTGCATTACTTTATTTTAAACAGTATAGGCATGTATTTTTAAACCTTTACATATTGATACCTGCAAAGGGGGCCAGCATGCAGTGATCTATCGGGACTTATTTTTCTGACTAAAGTTCCACTTTAAGGTCAAATGCAGATCCAAACCAGACTGGGGGAAGACAAAATTTGTCCAATGGAGTACTTTCTGGGGTGAAATTTCCTAGCCTTGCACCAGGCAAAGTAGGCCTTTGCAATCTTTGCAAAAAGTCAATGGTAGATATTGCAAGAAGTGAATATCCCAGCATTTAGAATTATAGGGATGACTGAGCTCGAGAGTCACCCCCTATCCCTTAGGTCTTGTGTCAAGCTGTTAAAGGCTACAGGATGGTGGACCAGTCCTTATGACAAGAGAAACTGAGAAAGAGAGAGATGCTGGATGGTATGGAAGGGTTCCAAACTGGAAGTGTTGTGTGCCCACAGCAAAACACACGTAGCCTGCGGTTGTCATAATGAGTGCTATAAACTCAGCTGCTAGCACAAAAGGTGTATAAAATGGAATCAATAAAACATATATAAAACATAAATAGTGCTGTGCTCATATATAAAAACAATAAGAAAATGATGAATCAAAGATTATCAAACCAAAACATATAATGTAATATAAAGCTGATTATTATATGTGCATTGTGTATATGTGTTATATATGTATTTTATCTTAATGTGCAAAGCGCAAAAGGGCATCCGTGTTAAATAATATACCCATTGAAAACCATTCATTGTGAGACTTCCACAGACTCCACCAAAAGCTGCGCTTATGATTCAACCCCCCACTACAAAGGTCAAATGAGCATGAGGAAAAAGCCAGGTCAGGTTGATAGCCACAGATGGATACTCTCATTGGTAAATGGACACAGGTTCAATGAATCACCAGCAGGAACCATGATTCAGACAGTTACAAACACAGCCTCATGCCACTCAGCGCATAGTGCTCACTGCTAAAAAATCTTTATTGGTATAAAAAAAACAAATATGCAATAATTTTTAAATAAAGAATATGAAAGATTTAGTAAAAGATGGCGAACTGCTGCCTCCGCTGCCTGTGCAGCTAAACATGCCACTCAGGTACAGATAACAACAATCAGCCTGCAGTGTTTTCTCCTTCTCTCTCTCAGAGAGAGGAACAATTATTTTCTCTAGATCAAGCAAGTGACATTATTTTCAATTAACCAAGACTAATGACCTTTGCTTGGGATAATACAGACTGATGCAGGGTGAAAACAATGGTGTACTTTACCAATAAGGACAAAAATAGTGTGCTTTAGCTTGAGAGAGATATCGGCAGACTGGGTATACTACTGAGTGGAGCATTCAGAGTTATATGAGGAGCCATCCTCCTCTTCAGGAAGCATTGAGGCCACAAGAGAAGAATCAGAGAGGGACTCTGGAGGAGAGACAGAGGGGCTCGCTTGCAGTCCCTATGACCTGAGGCCTCTAACATGGCAGGCAGCCTTCCCATAAAATCAGACACTATGCCTGGGAATTCCTCTCTGGATAGACAGGAATAAGGAGTAGTACCAGGATGAGCTAAGGAGGCCTCTAAGGAGAAAAGAAACTCAGACTAGGGGAGATGGTGCAGACTGAGCTGTTAGCTAGTTGGAGTGTGAGCTCGCAAGGCCTGGTGATCCTTTCCCCTGCAATTATGAATCACCATTAAAGTGAGGAAAACACTTACTTACAACCTGTGCTGTGGAAAAGGAAGAGGAATGTCTGCTATGACAATCGCTATAGATAGAGGGAGCCTAGAAAGACATCCAAGGACTACTGTGCCTGTAGGTCAGGAGGCAGAGAATACAGGAACACCTTCCTGTGCCTGCCGCTGCATACCAAGAGACAAAAATTATGCGCAGTTGCACAGTGAGTCCTGGCATGATTGAAGCTGCACAGGCATAGAAGATCGCCTCAGACCCATGCAGGAGCATGGGGGCAATAATGAAGAAGAAAACTGTGCTAATTTTAATAGGACAGTGCTTCTACCAATAACAGTGCAGCCCAATGCTTACAGTGCACACTTTGGGAGACAGAACTCCAGTGGTGTCAACAATCTCTTTGGCAATCTTCCTGGAAAGGGCTTAGACTCCCGCTGTGGGCACCAGGCAAGAAGGCTCAGCTCTAAGACCCCGAATAAACCCTAAAGGGACTAGGACCCCACAAGGGGATCTTCAGAAACTGGAAACCAGGGAGATCTGTTCAGCCTACACTGCAGTTGATCTAAAATTAGACTACCAAGTTTGGCCCAGAACTGACAGTGTTCAATTCCCTTCCATCACTTTATGTAAAGACCTGGCAAAGAAATTTACTCAGACTCCAGGAAAAGTCTGGAGGATGTTCACTGGTATCAGTGCAGGGTGAATGCTTGAAAATAAAACAGTTATAATACAGATTTTCTCAATAATGAGTTCACATTGCAGTGCATTAGAAAAAGGCCATGTATACTGCATTTATTAAAGTGGTTGTAAAGCTCTCCCCAGCCTCCTCCCACAAATATTTACCTGGGCCCGATTTCAATCCAGCACTGTGCACGAGAGAAATGGTGTTTTCTGCAATCTCTCTTCTCACTGGCTCCGGCTGCTGTCAATCACAGCCTGCGAGAAGGGAGTGGGGGGTGAGGCTGAGCCGTACTGTGTGTGTCAATAAATGCACACAGTCCAGCTGGGGAGCAAGCCCGCACGAGTGCTCCCACAGCAAAGGGTTTGCTATGGGGGCTCTCGGAGAGGAGGAGGATCCAAAAGTGCTGATGGGGGACCCCAAAAGAGTTCCTGATCACTAGGAACAGATGATCTCTCTCTACTCCCCTGTCAGAACGGGGATCCGCCTTGTTTACATAGGTAGATCCCCTTTCTGCCTCTCTGTAGAGCAATCGCGGATGGCCAGAGCGCACGCCTGCTGTATCTATTACATGAATCGCCGTACTGGTACGGCGATTCGTGCAATAGAGCCGTCTTGCTCAGTACATTTGCGGTGGGCAGTCTTCAAGTGGTTAAAGTGGTTCTAAAGGCAGAAGGTTGTTTTACCTTAATGCACTCTATGCATTAGGGTAAAACACCATCTGCATACAGCCCCCCACTTTATACTTACCAGAGCCCAATCTCGATCCAGCAATGTGCACAACAGCAAAGGTTCTTTCTACTCTCTCCCTCCTCATTGGCACAGAGACAGCAGTGGGAGCCATAAGCACAGCGATCAGGGAGCAGGGGACAGGGCTGAGTCCCAATGTCTATGTCACAAGTGCCCTCATAGCCAGCCGTTTGCTATGGGGGCACTCGGCATGGGGAGGAGCCAGGAGCGCCAGTGGGGGGACCTGAGAAGATGAGGATAGGGGGCTGCTCTGAGAAGGTAACTATTACATGTTAATTATTTTAAAGAAAAACAATTTTACATTTAGAATCACCTAAGCAAGCAACAGAATGAATGTCAAGAATAGCACTAAACACAAGTATACACTTCTCCATAAAATTCAGGTAAAAATTAAAACACTGCAATTCACATGCTTCACAACAGGGAAATTACAGATTTCGCTGTTGGCAAAATTTTGTCAAAACTCTCAATTTCACATACAGTGCTGGTTTGGTGAATTTTGTGCAAAAATATTTTTTTTTTCTTCTCCGTAATTATATTTAGGTATATTTAGTGTGTTTAGGGTAATTTAGTTTGTGTTTTCTCCTTTATTTTTTGTATTCAACGGCCATTTGTATATTGACATTTAGAGTATAGGTAGATGTATTTAGAGTTTTTATTTAATTTTTTTCCACTGTCTGTTTTTTTTTTTTCCTAGGGAAAAAAGAAAAATAGTGAGGCTAATTGGGTTACTATTTTTGGAAACAACCAGTTGAAAGAAGCCATTTAAAGCCAGATAGACCCTTAAAACCTTAATTTTACCTACCACATTAACGCCAATGCTTTTGCCAAACTTGTTAAATACTGCCAAAATCTCATGCTTTTTTGCTGAGGAAATGAAAACTCTCAGTTTCACTTGTTCCTACATCACAAACTAAGGCCAGAGGTAAATTGCAAATTTCAGTATACATCATTTTGGAAAAGATCATCAATATAGCTTGAAGAACCTGTTGCATAGAAACTAGGAACAAGTTTAATGCCCTGGCATATCTGAACAGTTTGCATTTTGTATTACAAAATTTACAGCAAGAAACTGAATAAATGTATGTGTAGTCATTTTCCACGTCCAATGTTTTTATAGACAAGACCATATGCCCTCTCTCATCAGAGTATACATAAAAGTTCCATGAGGACTAAATGATTTATTATTTTGATCATTACAAAATATATTTTCAAAAGCAAGCAGAAAGATACAGGCAAAAATAGAACAAGAGACTACTTATGAAAAGCATCCTGTTTAGCAGAAACAGCACAAATCACTAGTAACATGATGTATAAGATTTATTAAACATTCTTAGTGCTCCTTAGAACCCAACTCTCTCATTCCACTCAATGAGTCCAAATGGATGGCTGAACATGAAAGAGAACTTACATGTGGGGAAACTAAATGGGTAGACTTGGCAAGGTTAGAACCATTCACATAAAGTGTGCAGGAAGTTAGTTTATTTCCATTGATGTACTGTTAACATCCCAACTTCCAGAAAGAAAAAATGCAGAGATCTGAAAGGTAGTTCATAGAAAACTATATCCCACTGGATTACGTAAAAATGAAATGTTCAATTTTAGGACACATGCTTTTGCAGCAGTATAAGTTTAAATATATACAGAAAGAGATTAAAAAGTTTGAGTCTTTTATATGTGGAAAACCTATTCATTAGATAAGAAGCCTAGAATACTGTAAAATGTTCATCTGTCCTTATTTCTATTTATTCAGCAACTGCAAAGGTGTGTGTTCAAGACTCTTAAGTACAGCCATCTGAGACTGAGAATGAGGAATGGCATGCAGCCAAGGCATATTTGGAAACATCCACATTGGCGGATGATTTTTTAACTCTGGATTTTAAATGATTTTTAACCTTTTCTTTCACTGGACAATCACACATGAAAGGACTTTTAATGCATTGTCTACTGTTAGTCAAACAGAATTTGTAGTTTTCATTGCCTTCACCATTTTTTCTGTTTAATGAAACCACAGTGGTTTTATAGATTTGATTTTACTCTCTACATTGTGTAAACAGAATATAATATATAACAGAATCTAATTTTTGACAGCAATTTTTATTGTGATCTCTGCCTAAAATTTATTAACCACTTACCGCCCCACCTGCCGTCGTTGTACGTTGCTACTTTGACATGGAATGCCATTACTGTGGTAGCAGATAGCTACCATAACCCCGATATAATTTTTTTCCAGCGGGCAATGGGCTCTCAGATAAAAGTGATCTCTGCGGCGGATTCGTTGCAGGATCATTTTATCGGGGCGGGAGAGGCCCCCCCGCCATTTCCTGGTCGTCTCTGCCACTTATCGGATCCATCAGTTGCAGCGGAGGCATTTGGGTCCACTCCCCTCACTGCCTGGATGCCAAGTGAGGGCAAGATGGTGCCCACTCGGCTCCATGGCATTCAAGGGTGGAAGCGACGTCAAACGTCACTTCCACCCAATGCTCTTAAAGGAGGCAATTTTTTTTTCAAGTGATTTTTCTTTTTTTCTTTGCATTTTAGTGTAAATATCAGATCTGAGGTCTTTTTGACCCCAGATCTCATATTTAAGAAGTCCTGTCATTCTTTTTCTCCCCCTATTACAAGGAATGTTTACATTCCTTGTAATAGGAATAAAAGTGACCCAATTTTTTTTTAAAGGACAGTGTAAAAATAAAAAGTAAAATAAATAAGAAAAAAAAATTACAGTGCCCTGTCCCGCCGAGCTTGCGCGCAGAAGCAAACACATACGTAAGCCTGCATATGAAAACGGTGTTCAAACCACACATCTGAGGTATCACTGCGATCATTAGAGTGAGAGCAATAATTCTAGCACTAGACCTCCTCTGTAACTCAAAACTGGTAACCTGTAGAAATGTTTAAGCTTCGCTGATGGAAATTTTTAAGTGCCAACGTTTGTCGCCATTCCACAAGCGGGCGCAATTTTGAAGCATGACATGTTGGTTATCAATTTACTCTACGTAATATTATCTTTAACAACATAGAAAAAATTGGGCTAACTTTACTCTTGTCTGTTTTTTTTTAAAAATTTGATTTTTTTCCAAAAAAATTGCGATTTTAAGACCGCTGCGCAAATACGGTGGGACATAAAGTATTGCAACGACCGTCACTTTATTCTCGAGGGTGTTAGAAATATATATATATAATGTTTGGGGATTCTAAATCTCAGAAAGAGGCTCTGTCCTTAAGTGGTTAAGGTAGGTGAATTTCACCATAAGCAGCAGCAGAAGATAAGCCCAGTAACATTCAATCGACTACTGTCCCCAACCTGGACTCACAAGAGTATACTGCAGCATGCTCCATTACCTGGCATTGCTCTAAACAGCATTTAGGCTCTTAGGATCTGTCCTCCGCTAGATAATATTGTACATGTAGCTGCAGGGATAATGGGGAAATGTGTGTGTGTGTGTGGGGGGGGGGGGGGGGGCTGGTGAGCCTGCAGTTGGACTTTAAACCATTGCTATAAGCAAAATATTATATAGCGTTGCTACACATTTCGGACAAACAGTGTACGGGACTAATTAAGTAACACAGATTTCATGGTATGCAATAATGAAGAAAAACAGAATAAAAATAATAAATATAAAAATATTACTGCATGAGACTTTTAATCACCTAGATGACCCAGACAGCATACATTCAAATTTAAACTGCCTCGTTTTTTGTAATTAACTTTGTTTAATGGTCTTCTAATTTGTTCATAGGTTTTTGGTCAAGTTGTTCCCGCATAAAAATGAATGATTTAAAAACACTAATAACTTAAAACTGCCAAAAACAAATGGTCCACAAATGATTCCTTTCCTACTGAACCTTTTATGATCCATTGTTATCATTAGTCAGTCTTTTACTATTAAACTGAAATAGCCAATTGAGACAAACAGTACTGAATCTGATCTTCCACCACTGGTTAAGAGAGAGTTGGTGCTGGATTGCTGAAATATTTATTTGGGTTTTGGGGCCTTCTGTGCAGACTTTGTGACGTAGCCAGCACCTGCTGACTAAATAAAATGGGAGAAAATCCTGCAGTGCCTTACTCCCCAGCTTTGTTGGGAGGCAACTAAAGTGAGCAGTGTGTACAATTTAGGAATAGAGACCAGCAGCAGATTCCTCCCCTCCGTCACTCAACAGTTCAAATACCAATGAGATGCACTGCTGCAGCAACACTAGTAATATGGGTTTGAACTCATTGCTAAATTAGTTCAGCAGCCCAAACTTCAACCCTTGATAAATTGCTCCAAAATCCATGTTAATATACATTAAAAATTATGCTTGCTACTTTAGTTACACTATATGCAATGCTCATTTTGAAACAATATGATATGAATTGAAAAGTCTCCATAATGTACTACTATAGTGAAATATTACAGATTACACTTCTTTCTGCTAAACGCCAGCAGGGCTGCCAGTTCTATAACCCTCAATAGTAACCTTTCCATCTCATACAGTTTTACATACTCTGTAATCTAAAAGATTCAGAAAAGGAAGCGCTATTAGACTAGGGAGAATCTATGCCTTCTGACCCCCTGGAATGCCACTGCAAGCAGTTCTGTCCTTTGCAAGTCGTCTGTGAGATTACAAGTTGAAAACAGACAATGCAATAAGAAAAAAATGCAGCATCTCATTAGTGCTGAGCAAGCAGTTTAATGGGACAGTTAGCACATCTTTCACATCCATAAAAATAACATCACACGGTCTAAGGAACACTCAGCGGGGGGAGTGAAACCGGAAAGAAAACAGTTCTTTATTTTTCTTCTCACAAGCCTCAATTGGGATACATCTTGTGAAGTATTTGCAGATGCTTTTAATCTAAACCTGACTTGTGGATCACTCCAGAGAGACAATATTTTAATATCTTCTGAACATGAATGAAAATAAAGTAGGGGGAAAATAAATGGTGCTTAAAAAGTACAGACATGAAAGGATTTTTAGTAAACCTAATATGTGGCAATTTACACATGGCATTTTCCTTTTTTTTTTTTTCACCACAAGAACAAAAAAGCTCCTGAAGTATCTTTATCTGAGTTTGTCTGTTAAGGTTCTAATTTATCTAGGTTATGGTATAGCTAATAGTAGTTAGTCACAATCAACTGGTCTTGTTCTGTAATGTTAAAGACCTTTTATAGCTCACCCAAGCAGTTTCTTCAGTTCAGTTCCCCACTTATAGCATGCTGTCCAAATGAATAGAGCAGCATATAGGTAAGTTATCAGTAGGATCGAATGACACTGTTTGGCATATCTGGATAATAAGCTAGGGGAAGCTTACTACTGTGAATAAAACTCATTACGTACAATGTTGAGGTCTTGAAGACCTCAGTGGAAGATAATATAGAAATGGGGGGAAAAAAATGCAAGCAGATACAGGTGTGGTCACAATATATATTCAGATTTTGTATTTTGCCTGAAGATCCTCTTAGAGTAGACCTTCCACCTCATATTTGACTAATCTTATTTCAGAAAAGATGTGTAATGGAAGTCAAAAGTGTAGTACATGTTTTAAAAGGAAGTTAGATGTTTAAACTCTTTGTCT
Organism: Glandirana rugosa; assembly: GCA_018402905.1. NCBI lineage: Eukaryota > Metazoa > Chordata > Amphibia > Anura > Ranidae > Glandirana > Glandirana rugosa. The sequence goes on from BLSH010422102.1 coordinate 2,256,954, forward strand.
ACCGGTCCTTCAACTTAGGCATTGGTCAAATGGTCGGTGCTTTACTACAACCTTACATACTGTATATAAATATACAGTATCTCACAAAAGTGAGTACACTCCTCAGATTTTTGAAAATATTTTATTATATCTTTACATGTGACAACACTGAAGAAATGACACTTTGCTGCAATGTAAAGTAGTGAGTGTACAGCTTGTTCAACAGTGTAAATTTACTGTCCCCTCAAAATAACTCAACACACAGCAATTCATGTCTAAAGCGCTGGCAAAAAAAGAGAGTACACCCCTAAGTAAAAATGTCCAAACTGGGCCCAAAGTGTCATTATTTTGTGTGGCCACCATTATTTTCCAGCACTGCCTTAACCCCCTTGGGCATGGGGTTCACCAAAGCTTCACAGGTTGCCGCTGGAGTCCTGACAACATCACGGAGCTGATGAATGTTAGAGACCTTGCGCTCCTCCATTTTACGTTTGAGGATGCCCCACAGATACTCAATAGGGTTTAGGTCTGGAGACATGCCTGGCCAGTCCATCACCTTTACCCTTAGCTTCTTTAGCAAGGCAGTGGTCATCTTGGAGGTGTGTTTGGGGTCGTTATCATGTTGGAATACTGCCATGTGACCCAGTCTCCAAAGGGAGGGGATCATGCTCTGCTTCAGTATGTCACAGTACATGTTGGTATTCATGGTTTCCTCAATGAACTGTAGCTCCCCAGTGCCGGCAGCACTCATGCAGCCCCAGACAATGACACTCCCACCACCATGCTTGACTGTAGGCAAGACATATTTGTCTTTGTACTCCTCACCTGGTTGCCGCCACACATGAATGACACCATCTGAACCAAATACGTTTATCTTGGTCTCATCAGACCACAGGACATGGTTCCAATAATCCATGTCCTTAGTCTGCTTGTCTTCAGCAAACAGTTTGTGGGCTTTCTCGTGCATCATCTTTAGAAGAGGCTTCCTTCTGGGACGACAGCCATGCAGACCAATTTGATGCAATGTATGGTCTGAGCACTGACAGGCTGAACCCCCACCCCTTCAACCTCTGCAGCAATACTGGCAGCACTCATACATCTATTTCCCAAAGACAACCTCTGGATATGAGGTTGAGCACGTGCACTCAACTTCTTTGGTCGAGCATGGTGAGGCCTGTTCTGAGTGGAACCTGTCCTGTTAAACCACTGTATGGTCTTGGCCACTGTGCTGCAGCTCATTTTCAGGGTCTTGGCAATCTTCTTATAGCCTAGGCAATCTTTATGTAGAGCAACAATTCTTTTTTTCAGATCCTCAGAGAGTTCTTTGCCATGAAGTGTCATGTTGAACTTCCAGTCACCAGTATGAGAGTGAGAGCAAAAACACCAAATTTAACACACCTGCTCCCCATTCACACCTGAGACCTTGTAACACTAACGAGTCACATGACACTGTGGAGGGAAAGTGGCTAATTGGGCCCAATTTGAACATTTTCACTTAGGGGTGAACTTTTGTTGTCAGCAGTTTAGACATTAATGGCTGTGTGTTTAGTTATTTTGAGGGGACAGCAAATTTACGCTGTTATACAAGCTGTACACTCACTACTTTACATTGTAGCAAAGTGTCATTTCTTCAGTGTTGTCACATGAAAAGGTATAATAAAATATTTACAAACATGTGAGGGGTGTACTCACTTTTGTGAGATACTGTACATATATATATATATATATATATATATATATATCCAACTCATACGTCACTTCTTGCCCTTGAGTAACACTATATCCGAGGATTGGAATGCGCGCTGGTTTCTCTGCACGGAGCGGCGTGACAGCCATTGATACAAATTGCTGATAGACTTTGTGCCGGTCGGAGGGCATTTTTAAATGTGAGTTGGCATTTTTATGCTGGATGCTTTTCACATATACTGAATAAATATGTTGCACAATAGTGGTATATTCTTATTACATGACTGAGTGAGAGGGAGATCATAATAGTGGACACAGGATCCCTGGTGGATTTGATGATCACACTTATAATTGATGGTTATCTGGTGAGTGACAAGTTTGGATGGTGGAGAATTACATACAATATTTGCAGTGGACAGCACGCACAGCACAGAATTGGATAATAATATATCAAGGAGAATGATTACACACCAGCAATCACTACCCTGCATGGATGGACATTTTATGATAATGCATTAATGTTTTAGGATTTTATGTTTAATTATTTGGCACAAGCATGCAGTGGTGGTGTTATATTTATATAAGAGTATATTGATATATATTGTAGTTGGCAAGGCTATCTATATACATAATTTTATGAGAACACCTCATACTATAGCAGAGTAATTTTAGCTGCAGCTGACATCACAGGATCCTATTTTATTCAATATTTTTAGTTAGTAATTTTAATTTGGGCTGGTGACACATTTATCACATAAGGCAACCACTGGCTACAGAATTCACATACATCCGAAAAAAAAGGTTATCAAAATTGTTACAATCCCAAGAAAAAATGAATTAAAACTTTAAGCCTTCCTGTTAATCCCCTCCACCTTTTTCTGAGGTACCATCACAATGCAGAAGGTGAATTTAAGGATTCTTGCCTAGTTTTAACATTTGCCCCACTACGGCATTATTAAGCAGCAAATGCACATTACAAACTCCCCAGCGCTCAGACTGACAGCCAGCAAAGCAGAAAAGCAAAAACTGTGCAACATATAGATTGAAGAGTGGCAGTAGAGTGCTAGAACACACATTGTGTTCCAGTTCCTGGCACAAAAAGATAGACTGGAGTGGGGTTAACTTCCACTGCCATGATCACCAATGCAGGACAGGGGTTGGTTAATTGTAATGCCATGATTACCCCAAAATTGGAGGGGGGGGGGGAACTTCCACTGCCATGACCACTGTCATGATTACTAATGAGGGGGGATGGGGGGTTAACTTTAACTGCCACTGACCACCAATGCAAGCATTCGCCCAGGATCGTTCCTTGTGGTGTCTTCTAGGACAGGTGCTGATGCAGCTTTTTGCTGGAGTACTTTGAAGATATCGGGTTGTTGACCATTCAAGGGCGGTGTGTCTCGCAATAACCCTTTTGGGTGCCCCCTTTTGGGGGTGACTAGATGTAAATCATCGGCACCTCAACTCTCTCACCACTACTACATACTTTGGTCTCTATTATTGGAATTCCCCCTCTTTGGGGATTATTTCCTGCCAGATCTATGTGTGTCATCACACTAACCTTGGCCTTTCCCCTTCTGGGAACCCCTCTTGTTACCGTTTTTGGCAACTAATCGTGTTTGGCCAATTTTTGTTTGTTTTCCATATCGTTTATCCTGACATCTGGAATATTTTCTGGAGTGGATGTCCCTTGATTACCAGATTATAAGTATGAAACATCCGGTTCCGGATGATTATTGCTTTTAATTACCGACCACCTATCCCTGAGGAAGATATCTCATTCTGTTACATCGAAACGCGTTGGGTCTTGCTCTACCCCCAATGTGGGGCAGACCAGTGGTCTTTTAACCATTTCACCATTTTGTCATTATATTTGTCACCTGCTATCGTCTTATCATGGGGACACACTCTTCCTGTTCCCTTGTGCACTTATGTCTTATGTTGCTTTGATTATATGCGTTGTCTTACCATTTTTAATGTGTACAAATAAACTTTGATTGTTTTTATAATTTGTTCTCCTCTTGATGAGTTGGTTGTCCCAATTTAAAGTCCCATTTAGGGGCCTCTTGCTCTGTTTTCCAAACACGAGGGATGGGGTCAGCCTAACTTTCATTAGGGTTACTTTGATAATCCGCCCAAGGAATTCCCCTCTTTTACCAATGCAAGCAGGGTTAAATTTTACTGAACACCAATTCAGGGTGGGTGGATGGATGAGATAACC
>BLSH010422102.1:2275473-2286263 GCA_018402905.1 Glandirana rugosa
ATAGGATACACAAGTACGTGTGTGACAATAGTTGACAAAAATCGTCACTACAAAAACTCGACATTTTTTTGGGTTCTGGTCACTCAAGACTCTCTGTAAAAAGTCGACATTTTTGCGAGTTTGCGAGTTTTTACGCCGATTTGCAGCTAGGGGTTGCAACCTGCAAAATCTAGCTAACTCTTTCTTTTTGCAATCGGGAAATTTTTGCGTTTCTTTGTGCGTTTTTGTGACCATTATATTGTGACCATTTTCGACTTTTTTAGTGACTATTCGATGACTGCAAAAATCCCGCAAAAAAATTGTAGGACACACGTACTTCGGATTTGCAATGTAAACCTCTCCTCAGTTGTTCCGGACGCTTTGTGCCTCCACCTAGCGACTACAAAACCCCTACACACTCGATGTTTCCGTGTCCTTTAAAGCAGTTTTAACTACCGTTCTACTTACGTCATACAATAGTTTTTTATGACCTCCTTCTAAACGTAAGTAGTCGGTCCTTCGTCGAGTACCCTGTATGAACCTGTAAGGTTGTACCGTTACTAGGTTTTGTGTTCCGGTTCAGCTGGACAGTAACCGATGTCGTCTTATTTCACTTCCAAGACCTCACCGGTAGAGTCAGAGGACTGGAGTTATGGTAACTCGCTGAGACGCCTCTAGAGTTTGCACGTTAAGTACGTTCTGTCGGGATCTTAAAGGTCCTTGACCTCTGAAAAACGGTTCTCCTTACCCATCGAAATGGTAGACTCTTCTATTTCTCGGCGTAGGTGTTTATGGTGTTTTCCGAAGTTCGACGGCAACTAACATTTCCCCCGTTATGTGTCATAATTCACACATCCCCAAAACATCAGCGATCCACCTCCGTGTTTCGCAGGCCTTGTTGACTCCTCTCCAAATGTAACGTTTAGGCTTCATGCACACAGGATGTTAAAAAAACGCCCTAAAAACGTCAGTAGCTTATCAGTGATTTTTTCAGCTTTTACCAGTGTTATATTACCAGTGTTTTTGCGTGTTTCTTTGCGTTTTTAAAGGGCTAACGTTTTTCTTTCTCAATCGATCTAAAACGTCCAACGTTGGGGATCGACGTTTAGCCGCATTTTTGAGCGTTTGAGCGTTTTTACAGCTGAAAAATGTCTCTCAGAACTCACTGGTCTTGGGTTTTTTTACAGCTCAAAAACATCACTGCTAAAAACAGTTGATAACAGTGTGTGCATGAACACATAGGATAACATGATGGAGGGTTTATTGACCACCGGTTAAAAATGTCTGCAGCTCAAAACAGCTGCTGTAAAACAGTCAAAAAACGTTTTGTGTGCATGAGGCCTTATGGTCGTGGCCAAAAAGCTAAATTTTGGTCTCTTCACTCCAAATGACTTTGTGCCAGAAGGTTTGAGGCTTGTCTCTGTGCTGTTTAGTGTATTGTAAGCAGGATACTGTGTGGCATTTGCGTAGTAATGGCTTTCTTCTGGCAACTTAACCATGCATACCAGTGCCTGTATTTATTGTGCATCTTGAAACAGCCACACCACATGTTTTCAGAGAGTCCTGAAGTTATTTCTGGGTTTTTCTTTGCATCCCAAACAATTTACCTGGCAGTTGTGGCTGAAATGTTAGTTGGTCTACCTGACCGTGGTTTGGTTTCAACAGAACCCCTCATTTTCCACTTCTTGATTAGAGTTTGAACACTGCTGATTGGCATTCTCAATTCCTTGAATATCTTTTTATATCCCTTCCCTGTGTTATACAATTCAACTACCTTTTCCCGCAGATTTTTTGACAATTCTTTGCTTTTGCCATCACTCAGAATCCAGAAACGTCAGTGCAGCACTGGATGAAATATGCAAGGGTCTGTCAAGAGTCCAGAAACTCATTGACCTTTTATACACACACATTAATTACAAGCCAACAGATCACAGGTGAGGAAGGTTACCTTTAATAGCCATTCAAACCTCTTTGTGTCAACTTGTGTGCATGTTATCAGGTCAAAATCAACCAGGGTATTTAAAAATGGGCAAGAAATGATAAATTCTGCCAGGGTATGTAAACTTATGAGCACAACTGTACCATATAGGACTGCCCATAGGCTGTTTTATTTTTCTGCCTAGTGCCCTACTCCTGTGGTTGCCACTATAAATCCTATGGTCAATCCTATGGTCTAGAATCAGAAGAGCTGTATCCCTCAATGAACATAAGGAGAAATATATATGTCTATCCAGGTATTCCTTATAAAAGCTATAGGTTATGGGATACATGGATTGAGAACCCTGGGCTGCCATCTCTAGATTTATGAAACACCCTTGTAGAGCAGCATGCTCCACAGCACCAAATCTGATTGGAGTCCAATGGGGAAAAGATAGCAATTGCTGTGAACCCTTTCTCAAAGGTCCTTTACTCGTAGCTGGGATGTGCTGGTGACTGGATGGTGAGATGAGCTGGGCCATTTCTATTTCCAAAGTACTTTCGTTCTTAGGAAATCTGCATGACACTGAAAAATTGTTTACAGTACATGTGACTGCGAAATCCACTGTATTCTTTGCACAATTCTCTTCATTTACAAAATGTACTGTAAAGTGTGGATGTGGAAAATTCAAATAAAAGTTGATTAAATATAAAAAAAACAAAAAAACATCCGGACTGGAATATGCAGTTCACTTTTTAGAGCACCGGTTCTCAAAAAGGATATCAAGGAACTGGTGAAAGTGCAGAAAAGGGCAACCAACCTAATAAGAGGCATGGAGGAGCTCAGCTATGAGGAAAGATTAGAGGAACTAAATGTATTCTCTCTTGAGAGGAGGAGATTGAGGGGGGATATGATCAACCTGTACAAAAACATAAGTGGTCCATATAGTGAACTTGGTGTTGATTTATTCACTTTAAGGTCATCACAAAGGACAAGGGGGCACTCTTTATGTCTAGAGGAAAAAAGATTTAATGTCCACATTCGGAAAGGTTTCTTCACAGTAAGAGCTGTAAAAATGTGCAATAGACTCCCTCCAGAGGTGGTTTTGGCCAGCACAGTAGATTTCTTTAAAAAAGGTTTGGATTCTGTCCTTAATGTAAATACTATAAATGAGTACTAACATTTTTAGGTAATGTTGATCCAGGGAAAAGCCTCTCGGGGGATCAGGAAGGGATTCTTTTCCCCCGCTATAGCAAATTGGATGATGCTTTTCTGGGGTTTTATGCCTTCCTCTGGATCAACTGTGGGTGAAGGATCATGTATATGGGATTGTATGGTTATATATAGATTTTTCTTTTTTTTATTGGTTAAACTAGAAGGACTTGTGTCTTTTTTCAACCTGGCTAACTATGTATATCCACAAAGTACAAGGGTGCCTTGGTAATGCTTAAAAGTTACTTCTAGGAGGCAAGATATAAATAGAAGATGATAAGAAGTCATAGTAAGTTATAGTCATAACTTGAACTGAAAAAAAATTTAAATCTTCTATTTGGGTCTTTTATTGGACTGAGACTAGTCCTCAGAGCGCTTTGAAAGCTATAAGCATGCCACGTTGATGTGTCTCAGCATTTGCTGTGTTAGACACAAAGAAACCTTGACACACAAGAGGTTGCAAAGTGGGTTTCTTGGAGATAAATTGGCTTAGATTTACTAAAACTAGGGCATTCAAAATCTGGTGCAGCTCTGCATAGAAAGCAATCAGCTTCCGGTTTTATTGTCAAAGTTTATTTGAACAAGCTGACGTTAGAAACTGATTGGCTACCATGTACAGCTGCACCAGATTCTGAGTGATCCAGTTTTAGCAAACCTCCCCCACTATATCAGCATGTATTGAATGGAACAGTCTGAATGCCATAACCCATTTATTGGATACACTGAGGCTCTGAACATTCAAAGACACTATACAGTATGGAGCACAGGAGTACCAACTAAAGGACACAGGGATGAAGGAGTGGACTAGGAAAAACAAAGTTCAGAAATAAACAAAAAAAGGGGGGGATTGGTAAAGAATAGAGCAGAATGAAGGAGAGGAGAAAAGAGGGAATGGAGAAGATGAAGGGTAGGTTATGGGGAAGGAAGGTAAAAGACAGTAGAGAGGGCACAGTAGGGACAGTCTGGGGTGCAAGACTTCTGTTTTATTTTTTGGGAGATGCTCAGTTGGGGACTTGTGAACAACCCAGTCCCCTACTGTTTTAATCCTGTAGCCCCAGTTCATTAGCCCCTCCTTGAACCCCCCCCCCCCTCGGCCCTTTTACTACTCTTTTCTTCTTCCTATCCCTTCTTTTGGTCACTTTTCTTTGTCGTCAGTTTCTTTACCTCTCAGTGTTAGCCATGTTGTGGCCTTAGCATTTCTTACTTTTCTTATCCCTTTCCTTTCTACATGTTTTATAAATGTTAAAATCGGGGACTGTACAGGTGTTAATTACACTTGTGTACATCAAAAATCGTATACTTATAAGGATTTTGGCCTTCAATACGCAATATGGCAATGGGCCGCATTATGACAAAAGTTATACTAATGATCTAGATATGCGTGTTATAAACATGTCTAGTATTTATTTGCATGTATGTGTTTATATTATTGAGTTACCTCAGTTGTACCTGAGGATTTGTATTTCTTGTCTGTCTTTTGCATGCTCACCCGTACTTTGTGTCCTCAATAAAGAAATTAAAAACAAAAGTCAATAACCTGTGCTTCTTCTAATTAGTTTACTAATTAGCTTACACAGTTGGCTTTTGTATGGCTAACTTGTCAGTGACATAGCACTACAATATCAAAGTTGCCACAATATATATTATTGCTAGCAAGGTTAGTAAACTCAATAATAAACAGGTTTTTTAAATCTCATGCAAACTAATGATAAACAAACTTGCTGAAGAGGTTCATTTGATACCAACAAGACTAACTGAATACTCACCAACTCCTCAAAGACGTCTAACAACATTTAGCAAACAAACAAAAGTGATATTATATACAGTGTATATATATATATACACACACATATACAGTGGGGAAAATTATTATTATTTTTTTTTTATTATTATTTAGTCAGCCACCAACTGTGCAAGTTCTCCCACTAATTTTCATCATGGGTACACTTCAACTATGAGAGACAGAATGAGAAAAAAAATCCAGAGAATCACATTGTCTGATTTTTAAAGAATTTATTTGCAGATTATGGTGGAAAATAAGTATTTGGTCACCTACAAAAAAGCAAGATTTCTGGCTTTCACAGACCTGTAACTTCTTTAAGAGGCTCCTCTGTCCTCCACTCATTATCTGTATTAATTGCACCTGTTTGAACTCATTATCAGTATAAAAGACACCTGTTCACAACCTCAAACAGTCGACTCCAAACTCCACTATGGCCAAGACCAAAGAGCTCTCAAAGGACACCAGAAACAAAATTGTAGACCTGCACCAGGCTGGCAAGACTGAATCTGCAATAGGTAAGCAGCTTGGTGTGCAGAAATCAACTGTGGGAGCAATTATTAGAAAATGGAAGACATACAAGACCACTGATAATCTCCCTCGATCTGGGGCTCCATGCAAGATCTCACCCCGTGGGGTCAAAATGAATACAAGAACGGTGAGCAAAAATCCCAGAACCACACGGGGGGACCTAGTAAATGACCTGCAGAGAGCTGGGACCAAAGTAACGAAGGCTACCATCAGTAACACACTCCGCCACCAGGGACTCAAATCCTGCAGTGCCAGACGTGTCCCCTTGCTTAAGCCAGTACATGTCCGGGTCCGTCTGAAGTTTGCTAGAGAGCATTTGGATGATCCAGAAGAGGATTGGGAGAATGTCATATGGTCAGGTGAAACCAAAATAAAACTTTTTGGTAAAAACTCAACTTGTCATGTTTGGAGGAGAAAGAATGCTGAGTTACATCCAAAGAACACCATACCTACTGTGAAGCATGGGGGTGGAAACATCATGCTTTGGGGCTGTTTTTATGCAAAGGGACCAGGACAACTGATCCGTGTAAAGGAAAGAATGAATTGGGGCCATGTATCGTGAGATTTTGAGTAAAAACCTCCTTCCATCAGCAAGGGCATTGAAGATGAAACGTGGCTGGGTCTTTCAGCATGACAATGATCCCAAACACACCGCCCCGAGCAACAAAGGAGTGGCTTCGTAAGAAGCATTTCAAGGTCATGGAGTGGCCTAGCCAGTCTCCAGATCTCAACCGTATAGAAAATCTTTGGAGGGAGTTGAAAATCCGTGTTGCCCAGCGACAGACCCAAAACATCACTGCTCTAGAGGAGATCTGCATGGAGGAATGGGCCAAACTACCAGCAACAGTGTGTAAAAACCTTGTGGAGACTAACAGAAAACGTTTGACCTCTGTCATTGCCAACAAAGGGTATATAACAAAGTATTGAGATGAACTTTTGTTATTGACCAAATACTTATTTTCCACCATAATTTGCAAATAAATTCTTTAAAAATCAGACAATGTGATTTTCTGGATTTTTTTTCTCATTCTGTCTCTCATAGTTGAAGTGTACCCATGATGAAAATTACAGGCCTCTCTCATCTTTTTAAGTGGGAGAACTTGCACAATTGGTGGCTGACTAAATACTTTTTTGCCCCACTGTATATATATACACACACAGTTGTATGCAAAAGTTTAGGAACCCCTGACAATTTCCATGATTGTCATTTATAAATATTTGGGTGTTGGGATCAGCAATTTTCTTTTGATCTATCAAATAACTGAAGGACACAGTAATATTTCAGTAGTGAAATGAGGTATATTGGATTAACAGAAAATGCCCAATATGCATCAAAACGAAATTAGACAGGTGCATAAATTTGGGCACCCTTGTCATTTTGTTGATTTGAATACCTGTAACTACTTAGCACTGATTAATTAGAACACGCAATTGGTTTGGTGAGTGAGCTCATTAAGCCTTGAACTTCATAGACAGGTGCACCCAATCATGAAAAAAGGTATTTAACCACTTCCGGACCAATCATATGACGGCGGTCACTTTGAAGTGGAATACCGTTGTCATGGTAGCAGATAGCTACCATAACCCCAGCATCTTCTTTTAGTGCAGGTGATTCTGCACAAGATAAAAGTGGTCTCAGCGGCAGATACGCCATGAGATCACTTTTGTCAGCGGCGGGAGCGGTGCCCTCCCCTCCCGACGATTTCCGGTCATCTCCGCCGCTTACCGGACCCGCCAGCAGCGGCGCAGATGATCGCATCTGTCCCCCCCAGTGTCCGTGAGCAGAGTGAGCGGCTCCAAAACATGGCAGGGCGGAAGCGACGTCACAGGTCGCTTCTGCCCGACGGTCAATTTTTTTTTTTGGGACTGTCATTTTTTTCCAACATTTTTTTGCATTTTAGTGTATATATGAGATCCGAGGTCTTTTTGACCCCAGATCTCATATTTAGGAGGTCCTGGCATGCTTTTTTCTATTACAAGTAATGTTTACATTTCTTGTAATAGGAATAAAAGTGATCATTTTTTTTTAAAAGAACAGTGTAAAAATAAAAATTAAAAAGTAAAATAAATAATTAAAAAAAAAAAAAAGTTAAAGCGCTCGTCCCCGCGAGCTTGCGCACAGAAACGAACGCATATGCAAGTCTCGCCCACATATGAAAATAGTGTTCAAACCACACATGTGAGGTATCGCCGTGATTGTTAGAGTGAGAGCAATAATTCTAGTGCTAGACCTCCTCTGTAACTAAAAAATGCTAACCTGTAGAATTTTTTAAACATCGCCAATGGAGATTTTTATGTTGCAAAGTTTGTCGCCCTTCTGCGAGTGGACGCAATTTTGAAGCATGACATGTTGGGTATCATTTTACTCTGCGTAACATTATCTTTCACAATATGGAAAAAAATGGCCTAACTTTACTGTTGTCTTATTTTTTAACTCATAAAATTTTTTTTTTTTTTTTTAAAAACGTGCTTGTAAGACCGCTGCACAAATATGGTGTGACATAAAGTTTTGCAACGGCTGCCATTTTATTCTCTAGGGTGTTAGAAAAAATCCAATATATAATGTTTGGGGGTTCTAAGTAATTTTATAGCAAAAAAAAATGGTTTTAACTCATGAACACCGAACCCAAAAAACAGGCTCGGTCTTGAAGTGGTTAAGGTGGCCATTTGCAAGTTGTTGTTCTCGTTGACTCTCCTCTGAAGAGTGGCAACATGGGGGCCTCAAAAAACTCTCAAATGACCTGAAAACAAAGAATGTTCTACATTATGGTTTAGGGAAAGGAATGGAAGTTGTCAGGGGTTCCTAAACTTTTGCATACAACTGTATGTATATATATATATATATATATATATATATATATATACATACACACATATTTGAAATAAATGGTTCTGTAGATGCAACACACATGCAATAAACAGATGATAGATAGAGAGATAGATAGATAGTATGCAATGCACACACATTCTATTTATTTGTGCTTTTGTATCTTCTTGCTGTTGATTCTGGAGATTACAGTGATTCAAGCACAGCATTTATGCTCTTGTATTTTTGGCTGCATGCATTTTACTTAATATGTCTTGTCACAACATGGTTAAAGGTATACTCAATGCAAACAGTGGTGTTCGAGTGACAGAGAAATAACAATACGTACATGGGCGGCACAGCTTGTGAACAAAACTTCACAAACATGCAGGAAACAGCACTTAACACTTATGTTTGCAGGACGGACTATGTAAACTTAGATCTCCCTCTACAGGCTATAAGCTGGATAGAACAATAACTGTTCAGAGGTTTCCTTCTTTGATCTGATACTTGCACATGATGACTGTATTTGCCCAAAAAAAAAATCAAGGTAAGTATATACACAAGCATAAATGATGCAATGAAAAAGAATTAAATTATTTTTAAATAACAAATTTAAGAACATTTTTAGTTAGGGCAATATTGACAGCAAAAGTACATGTACAGAAGATGGAAAGAGAATAGCCATATTTTTAAACTAAAATACCATGAAAGTGAAGCTGGAAGCTGCTGACACATTCTACTCTAGAAAATGTATATTTTCGGCTTGGCCTGCAGAGGTTTACAATGGGAGTTCATAGCGTGGTCCAGTGTAATCAGTTCTAAGACAAAAATGTAGTTCATTCATTGTTTAAAAGGTATTTACTCAAAAAGTGACAATGTAAACAAAGTTGATTTGCAACTAAATATATGCAGCACATACAGTATATACACTACAAGAACACCAAATAGAGACTTCGTGCACACTGCAGGAAAATATATACATGCACAATATGTAAGCAGTGTGTGCTATAGAAAAATAAAATAAAAAAAAACTTTTTTTGCCAAATTGTATAGTATAAGGTGTATTACATTCAGCGCATCATCACCTGCCGAGCAAAGCCATTAACCCTGCATTATACATGTGGAGGCTGGAGTGTGACCATGGCCTGAAACTGCTTAGAGAGGATGCTGTGGGAAATGAATTGAGGAAATCTTCTGGAGCCAAGAATAAGGTATTACACCTTATCCCTGACACCCCTAGACTAAATGAGCAATTAAGGCCTCATACACACAGACATTTTTTGACGCCGGTGTTTCCTGGCGTCTTTTGCAGCTCTCCATGTTAGTCAATGGCCCCATAAAAACGTCAGCGTTTTTGAGCTGTAGATGGCGTCAGCGTTAGTGAGCTGAAAGTAGAACCCACGGCCATCGCGTTCTGGGGCTGTAACGTTTTGGCTTTTTTTTTTACGCCGACGCCAACTAATATTGTACCAGCGTTTTCCGGCGTTTTTTGACGCCAACGTTTTTAGGTTGAAAAAAAGCAGAGGGATGATTTTTTTAAAAAAAAAACGCCTATTGACGCCGACGCTCACTTACGCTCACTAACGCCAATGCATAACGCCGAAAAACGCATATTTTTTTCCTTGACGTCGGGCCCGACGTTTTGTTTATTTTTAAAGATACGCCCGTGTGTATGAGGCCTAAGACTTTAAGACAAAGACAGTAGAGCAACTAGTACTTTTAGGAAGTGCTCAGTAATAAAAACGCCATATGTTTCTGATGACAGTTATCTTTTGAAGGGTATTTCCACTTCTGCAACCAAACTGATATAACACCTATTTTATATTTGTTACATGTTCTAATTTGCATAGCATAATTTAAGAATATAAAAATTGCAGTTTACATTTTACATTTCTTTTTTTAAATGCCAAAATGCAGGGGGGCTCGGGAGTTCACTTTTACTATAATTACCCCTGTTTGTACTGTGCTGGCAGATATAATTTCAATTGTAAACCAGCTATAAATGCTGTCTGTCCTAACAAAGAGTTAAAGAATAGAAACTGGGCTTCTCCATAGTATCTTATTGAGGAGAAACTTAGTGTGTCCCTCTTTGCCAGTGGGGACAGATTGAGCTTCCTCTAATTTAAAATGGTTCAGAGTAGCTTGCAGTCTGTTTAACCACTTGCCGACCACACAACTTATATGGCGGCAGAGCGGCTCTCCTGCGCCGAATCACGTACCTAGTATTCAATCTGGCACTTCCAGGTAGGGGGCATGCACGCAGGCCTCGGCCCCGCTGAGACAAGACACAGAGAGGAGTGGCTAATCGCCCACCTCCGCCTGTAGATAACGGGCCGTGGACGACTAGCCGAACACGACATAGTTTAGTGTCGCCCCGGCTCCGGACGCACGTACGGGGGATGGACCTTCACGGTCTAACTTATGATCCATGCACTAAGCCGCGTCCTCTCGGCGAGACGGCGGTATATTCAACACACCAGCCGTTCACCAATTTGTCTGACGTTCGATGAGACTTGGTAAAATTTAATCTCCTTCGAGTTAGACAGGGGTGACCGTTTCTC
>BLSH010422102.1:2293205-2303409 GCA_018402905.1 Glandirana rugosa
CCTTCCCCCTCACACAGAGCGGAGGTCCGTGTTTACATACACGGACCTCCGCTCATTCGCTCCGGGGGGGGGCATCGCGGGTGGCCGGCGGCAATCGAAGCCGCCGCACCCGCTCCCTGGCCCCCCCTGGACACAGTGAGCGCGCGGGCGCGCCTCCGGCGGCGCGCGCGCTCACTATACACGTTCCCGCAGCCGCCGTCGTATGACGGCGATTTGCGGGAACGAGCCACTTTGCCGCCGTCAGATGCCGATCGGCGGTCGGCAAGTGGTTAACAAGGGAATAAAATCCATCATCTCCCCATAGTAAAAGCAGCACACATAGTAAACAAAAACACTGGTAAGGCACACATTTAACCCTTTGATCGCCCTAGATGTTTAACCCCTTCTTAGCCAGTGTCATTAGTACAGTGACAGTGCATATTTTTATCACTGATCACTGTATTAGTGTCACTGGTTCCCACAAAGTGTCAGTTAGTATAAGTCACGGATCACCACCATTAACAGTATAATAAAAAAAACCCAGTATATAACCTATAACTTTTGGGCTAATTGGGATTTTATTTACCAAAAATATGTAGCAGAATACATATTGGCCTAAATATATGAAGAAATTAGATTTTTACTTTTTTTTGATTGAATATCTTTTATAGCAACATACAAACTAGTAGCCACTGCCCCACCTATAACTAGTCTAATGCAGCAAGGAGCACTCGAAGGGTGACGCATGTCAAACAAATACAAAGAGATTTCCAAGCTCAAACTTACCAACCAGCCAGCGACCAACCGAATTGACCTATCTAACAATATGCATTTAGAACAGGGATTTAGTCTGCACCCATTTGCAAATAAGTGCGTAAGCTACAGGCCCCGCCAAGGCACCCTGTTTACTGGAGTTCCTAACTCTAACTTCTGAGTCTCTACAATGAGAGCACATGCATTTTAAAGAGGAAGTAAACCCAGATGGGGTTTACTTCCTCTATATACGCCTGTAAATTAGAAGCATAATGGGCTACTATGCATCGCATAGTAACCCATTATGTGCCACTTATCTGCGAACGAGTCCAGCGCTGTCCCCTGCGCTGGCCGCATCCATCTTCTGTCCCTCTTCCTTCTGGGGCTGCGACTCCGGCTCTGTGACTGGCCGGAGTCGCGTGACGTCACTCCTGCGCATGTGCGTGGGAGCCGCCAGTCACACACAGTGTCAGTGGAGAAACGCACGAAATGACGTCGGCACATGCAGAACACTGCATATCTCCTGAACCGTGCAGGTTTGGGAGATATGCAGGGTACCTACAGGTAAGCCTTATTCTAGGCTTGCCTGTAGGTTAAAGTGGTTGTCACAGGTTGACAACCACTTTAATGGATATGTGAGGACAGGTGGATCTGGAGGGAGCCCAAACCTCGTTAAAGGTGCAGGGGTACACTAAACATGCAGCACATAGCACTATGGCAGCAAAGATGTCAGTGCGTTGCGGCCACTGCCCCACTTTAAAACTGGTCTATTGCAGCAAGGAACACAGGAAGGGTGACACATGTCAAACAAATACAAAGATATTTCCAAGTTCAAACTTACCAACCAGCCGGCAACCAATCAAATTGACCTGTCTATGTTTTAAAGCAGAAAGTGAAAAAAAAATTTTTGTTGTTTTTAGCACAAAAAATAAAAAACCCAGAGGCGATCAAATACCACCAAAAGAAAGCTCTATTTGTGGGGAGAAAAAAAATTTACATAAATTTCGGTACAGCTTTGTACCGCGTAATTGTCAGTTTAAGTAGTGCAGTGTCATATTGCAAAAAATGTCCTGGTCATGAAGGGGGGTGAATCTTTCGGAGGTCAAGAGGTTAAAGTCTGCTCCAAACAAACAACTAGAAAGGTAAACATTTAAAATATATATATATATTTTAGGTATGCTGTGTGAACATAAACATTTAGTGGGGTTTTCTCAGATTTAACTGCAAAAACAGAAATACACTTTAAAGGTGACTCCTGTGCTTTGAGACCAATACCAGATATTGGTTCTATAAACTACACATCTCTTAATATTGGGCAGAAAAGAGGATTAATAAAAATGGTTGAAGTCAGACTTTAATACCAGAGAGAACATAGAGTATTTTGACAAGATTTATTCTATCCATGATCCTCAGGGGGAGATGAGCCCATGTTTGTGTTTTAGATTTCAAAAAGATGTATAAGGGCTGCAGGTTAAGGAGTGCATAATCTGCAGGGGTATAGGAAATAGTATACCCCAAAATGTTCTATAAGCTGGAGCACTGCCCGCAGCGAAGGACCCAAGTTTTCCATATACAAAAGCGTGTCATCTGCAAACTAATAGTTTCTACCAGATGCCCCACCTGCAAGCCACGGATTGCGGGATGTGCTCTGATGGCAATTACCAGGGATTCTACAGCTTGGGCATACAACATCGGTGATAACTCTAGACAGGGAAAGCCTGGAAAACCCTACCAAAGTTATCTGATCTTTTAAGTATTAAAGGCCAAGCTTAACCTTTTCTCTTCCCAAGCTGGACCAATTAATGTTAGTGCACAAATACACAATATCATATCTAATTTTCCGGTAAAATATAAAACATGAAGTTGTTTTGAGTAAATAGATATCAAAAATGTTTGTGTTTTCATATATGTTTGCATCCAACAAGCGTATTTGCATTCGTATGTGTCTGGATAAGTTGTGGCACATTCTTCGGTATTTAGAAGTGATCAGGGAACAGCTGGGAGAAGAATGTGAACAAACTCTTGGTAAGTAGTATTTATATTGGTGGTAGTAAAAAAAGCTGAAGCTCAACTCTCAGCTGCTCAAAGAAAAAAAAAATAAATGTGGGTGATCACTCCCCACGGAACCACTTTATATGCGCAATGTACCATGATCCCAGAGGCTTCCTGCCAGGCAGTTTCAGTAGCAATGACAGCTTCCCCAAAGCCATTCTTCTTGACGGCCATATAACCTTTCTGACGCCAAGTACAATGCAGAGCCAATGGCCACCGTAAGCGATGATGCTGAGATTGCACAAAAACCAACAGATACCTCCAGTGGTCAGAGGGCTCAACTGGAATGTTTAGCTGGTGCAGCCCACCTCAGATTCTACAGTTGATGATGCTGAAAACCCACCCAAATTCTGCGTAGAGAAATGGAGCAGGAAAGGGTGCTCCAGCTGATGTGGAGCTGTGGAGTAAGGTATTATTCCTTTCTATCAAACCCCCTCTAAACTAAATGAGCATTATATTCTGTATATACTTAGAAATACTCACATTAATTTTTTTCAGTAAACAGAAGTCCCACTTCCAGGTTTAAGTACTGTTACATTTTGAATGACAATTGCACGGTCATGCTACACTGTAAATTTTTTCAGTAAACAGAAGCCCCACTTCCAGCTTTAAGTGCTGTCACATTTTGAATGACAATTGCACGGCCGTGCTACACTGTACCCAAATAAAATTTTTACCATTTTTTCCCACAAATAGAGCTTTCTTTTGGTGGTATTTGATCACCACTGGGGTTTTAATTTTTTGTGCTAAAAATAAAAAGAGACTGAAAATTTTGAAAAAAAAAGGGTTTTCTTTGTTTCTGTTACAAAACTTTGTAAATAAGTAATTTTTTCTCCTTCACTGGTGAGGCTGCACTGACGGTCACTGATGAGGCAGTACTGATTGGCACTGATGAGGTGGCACTTATATGCAGCACTGATAGGTGGCACTAATAAGCAGCACTGATGGGCATTGATATACAGCACTGATGGGCACTGAAAGGTGGCACTGATGGGGACTCATAGACGGCACTGATGGGCACTCATAGGTGGCACTGGTGGGCACTTATAGGCAGCACTGATGGGCGGCACTGGCAGGCATCACCAATGGGCACAGGGTGCCATCTCTAATGAGCACTGATTGGCTTCCCTGGTAGGCTCTAGTGGGCTTACCGGGTGGGCATACCTGATGGCCATGGGTGGGCATCCCTGGTGGTCATGGGTGGGCATCCTCGATGGGTTTGCAATGATAATTGATGTGCTGATTATCAGCCCGCCCCCCCCCACCCACCAGGAGAGCAGCCGATTACATGGCAAACCTATACATGGCTTTTCCTGTTTACACAGTGATCAGCTGTGATTGGAAACAGCTGATCATGTGGTAAAGAGCCTATATCTAGATCTGAGATGCGGTGTGTCAGACTGGTGGGTGGGAAGTGGTTAAAATGGCTAACAGGGTTTCATTAAAGTGTATGTCAAGCCAAAACTTCTCATTTTAGTTTTGGATAGAGTGAGGAAGGGATTTTCACTTCTATCCAATGACTCATTATAGACTTTCTGTCCCAGTAATAATGGTCTTGCCAGACAGAAAGAAAGTGACAGAAAAAGCAACAGGAACACAAACAGAAATATAAATTCCACAGAGGTTCTAGCCTTCCCCTACTCTACGAAAAAAAAAAAATGTTTTTTTTACATTTTTGCTTCTAACTGTGTTTCAATTGGAGAATTCTTCTCACTTCCTGTCTGATAAAACCTTGTCAGCAAGAAAATAAGTGAGGGAGAAATTTCAAACAGAGCCTTGGATAGCAGTGAAAACCTGACAGGAGTTATTTATGGTAAGAGCAGTGAGGATGTGGAATTCTCTTCCACAAACAGTGGTTTCAGCTGGGAGTATAGACAATTAAAAAAAACTATTAGATGGGCACCTAAGGGACCACAACATTGAGGGATATACAATGTAATACTGACATAAAAGCGCACACATAGGTTGGACTTGATGGTGTCTTTTTTCAACCTCACAAACTATGTAACTATGAGTTCTAATCCTTTCCCATTCTATCCAAAACTAAGGAAAAAAGGGTTTTAGCTGTACATACACTCACGTGCATACAACTGCTAATATTCTATTTCTTACATACATGAATTAACCACTTGACCTTCAGAAGGTTTTACCACTTTTGCTATTCAGCACTGTGCAAGTTTAACTGGCAATTGCATGGTCATACAACACAGTATGCAAATTGTTTTGACAAATAGAGATTTCTTTTGGTGATATTTGATCCCCACTGGGTTTTTTATTTTTATTATATAAACAACATTTTGAAAAAAAAAATGTTCAGAAATTGAGGCCAAAATTCTGCTGCATGCCTTTGGTAAAAAAAAGAAATCCCAATAAGTGTATATTAATTCGAAAAAGATATAGTGTCTACAAACTATGATATATATACTGGAATTTATGCAGCTATAGATGCTATGCTGTAGGGTAGCAGGCAACCTGACACTAACAGACACTATCTGGGAGGGTCACTAACTTACACTGACATCGCTAGTGACACTAATACAGTGATCAATGATAATACTGTACACTGACACTGTACTAATGACATCGGCTGGGAAGGGGTTAACATCTAGGGGCAATCAAGTGGTTAACTCTGTGTCTAACAATGTGTAATAATGTGTAATCTGTGCTGCCTTTACTTTACTATCTGTCGGTTTTTTTCTCTCTGCTTTTCAGGGAAAACAAACAAAACAGCCAGATTGCTGTTCCTATGCACACAGAGTTCTGTGTGTTTGTAAGCACAGACCTCTGTGTGTGATTGGCCAAAATCATTGGCTGAAATCCGCTTCCAAGCTCATGCTGTGTCCAATCACAGCATGGGTAGGCAGGGAGTGTGTGCATTCGTGCCCCAAACCCTGAAGCCTGTACTTGCCATTGTATATTTACTGTGAGTAGTTAGCAGGTGGTTGAACTTGAAAGGCCCGTTCAAACTATAGCAGAGATGCTTTCTCTACATAAGAAATACATGCATACTTGGCACCTTCAGTGTCTAAGTGGGGGCAGCAGCCAAATATAGGGATCTATAATCACACCCCTGCTCCATCTTCAATGCACGTTAACCCCAACACTAGAAGCTACCTGGGGCCTTTTGCGTGGTATCACCCCCCTTTTAATTTTATCACTACACTTTCTTTGACTATATTAAACTGTACACTTATGGAAGACAGATCCTTTAATAGAGCAAGCATTTATAATACTCTGAATGTAATCATTAAAGTGGACCTTCACCTTAATAAACACATGATTTGCACCTGGCTCCAGCATCCTCCTTCGCCCACAATTAGATTTTTTTTTTAACTGTGTTGGATTTTTTTAAGCACTTTTTCTTTTCTCATTTAGTAAGAATTGTGTTGCACTTCATTTCTCACATGCACAGATGTCCCAAAGATCACTGCCTGGCCTTTGGGATCTGGTATGGACCTTTGGCATATTAGTGCACATGCAGAGTTTTCCATGTGCAAAGACAGTGCTCTTATGGAGATCCTAGATCTATGTTGCCTAGCAATATACAGGGAAACTTGGCACATGTGCAGATGTGTTGCAGGTCTCTGTCAGGTCCCATGGGCCAGGCAGAGCCCTTCTGCCCATCTGTGCACACACAGGACTTTTAAAGAGGTGAAGTTCCTCTGAAACTTAAACTGAACCTCTAATCAGGATTTGTCTAGAGACAAAACAGAAAGTGAGAGGAAATTCCCTCTTAGTCATTAGTCAATGTAACTGGTGTGCCCATTGGAAGACTTCACCTGTATTCTTGTGAATTTTCCATCACTTTAATGATGACAATGGTCAACAGGTCGGAAACAGTGAAAATCCCTAGTGGGGACACAGACAGCAACAAATTCTTCACCACACTAGCCAACACTTGAAAACATCAAACTTTCTGTAAGTATTTTTTCATCATCTTAAATGCAGTTTTTAAGAACTGCAATTTCTTTATAAGGCTTATGTAAGGTACCAATTATCCAACAAGATTATTGTAGATTTCAAAACAAGCCTAAGGTTTGAGAATCATGAAAAAAATCCACTGATAAATATACAAAGTAAAATGGAAGCTGTTCAAGTCAAGTGAAATAATTTACATTTATTGTTTTGTTATAGATTTTTGACAAGAACAGTAAAATGGTTTCAGCAGACTGGAGAGCTACCAAAATTGTCACACAGAGTGAAAATCAATGAACAGCGCAGGTTTTTCTTCTGTAAGTGGTTTCCATAGATCTCTTTAAACCCTGTTCCAACTTAGGAAAACATTATTATATAATGGGAGAGCGGCATAAAAATCAGTTCTTATTGTAATTTATATTTGACAAGCTGTATATAATGTTTGACAGTATAACAATGCACTATTTTAGCAGTGTCCATCAAAATGAAATACATTGGTATTGCTAGATTTTATAAAATAACTTTTGCTGTGTCCACTACCATCTACCCTAATACTAATTTCAAACAGAAGGGTCAAGAGAGGGAGAGCACTAAATTGTTTCCCCTTTGTGATACTTCTACATCCCAAGACATGGCATTTAGGTAATACTTACATCATTGGGACTAGGATCACCTTTTAATACCCGTATACTAAAAGGGAATATGTTTGAAGGTGATGTACCCATAGCAAAAGACTAATTATTAGCCAAAGTCTGTTTCAAAGGCAACGGCAATGAAAAGAGGTGTCATCCTGTTAACTGATATGCACAATTAAAAATTGTGGCTTCAATGTTTAATAAATACTATAACTTTTGCACAGAGAGATTGATATAAAATGTAAACATGCCTTGGAACTCTTGGGTTCGATAGTATATTCTTTCATAAATTGTTCCATATTTGTACCACATAACTTGGTGCAGTTATATAGAAATAAAACTTTAGCTAAAAAAAATATGCCTATGAAAATAAGATTTGCATACAAACTGCAACTCCTCACGTGACTGGAAAGCAACTTTACTTTGATCCTAAACAGTATATAAACATGATGTCTGAAAATCAATATATGTACATAATCTTGGGGTTCAGTTGCTATCTGGAGGTATACTCATTTTCTTTTACTAGCCCTTTGAGCAGAAGCATACCTGGGCAAGCTTTATGTATTTAATCTGCTTGTTTCATTTTAAACAACTGCTCTGCTTGAATATACAGTATGTCCATTGTAACTTTGTGTACATTTTGTATACATAATGCACGCAGTCACTATTAAATTGGTGATTTAAAGGACACAGAGTGTGCACATCGGCTCAGTGCAGGACAACAGAGTGTAGCTGTGGAGTGGAGAAAACTGCTCTTGCAGCTTTCTCCAGGTTTTGGTATAACTGGATGGGGCTCTGTAGTTAAGAGATTCCATAGTGTCTTGGGTGGGATGGAATCTCCAACCCTGTGTCTGGGTTTTGTAGATGGCCAGCAGGGTGTGTGCTCCGGTGAGCAAAGACCTTATAATGAAGCATTGGGAATACCTCATGGCTCCCAGTTGGAGAGATCTCCACCAAACAGACAGCAGGTTTGTGCATGGGGAGTCAGGAGGACTTCATTCCTCTCCAGGAGTCAGAGGGGCTGCAGGAGACAGCCAAAGCCTGTGTGTCTGTAAGAGACAATAAGCGGCCTAAGGACTAAGGCCAGATCGGAGCTGTGTGTGTTAGTGTGAAACTGTCCACAACTGAAGAATCCTGTGGTCTGTGTGACCAGCATAAAGAGTAGAGGTACTGCTGAAGAGATAGCCAGGTGGGCAAGAATTTTTGGTTTGTGAATTTTTCTGGAGAAGAAACCCTGCGTGGAAAAAACCTTATGTTACAGACTTTTTATTTAGCATTGTAATAAAAATGGGCTACCAGTCCCTTAAAATATAGTTCCTGACTATCACTGAAAAACGCATCTATCATGAGAGCTAACGATCCCCCATGGTACAATATGAAATGCCCATAATTTTCGCTTATTAAATAATATGATTTTTTTATTGCAGTAAAGTATGCATGAATTTCAAAAGGCATAGTGAGCGTACTGTTGTAGGTATCTGTATTACACCTGCTGGGGAAGTGCACAGGTTGAACTGCTAAAGCAAGCAGCGTGTTTTCAAAAACATATGTACTTGCCTGTGAAATGTTGAAGAGTTTTCCTACTAGAAGTGCCATGAGTGTGAGTGTCTTGCAAGTAATTTGTTACATAGTTTAACAGGTTTAAAAAAAGACACTAGTTCACCTAGTTCAATCAATCAAAAAAAACTAAACACACAAATAGAAAACCTCCATATACACCAGACATCACTAAATGGTGGACTGCCATTTAGGAGCCGGCTCTTCCGTTCAGTCGCCGTCACTGCTGTAATAACTTTTCTAGCTGACATCGGAGGCAGGACAGCTCCGGATGGATGGTGGAAGGCACATCAGTCTACAGCTGATATCAGAGGCAAAACAGCTCCAGGTGGATGGCCGGATCAGTCTAGAGCTGACATTGGAGACAGGACAGCTATGTATGGATGGCAGGAGGCACATCAGTCTACAGCTGATATCAGAGGCAGGACAGCTCCGGATGGATGGTGGGAAGCACATCAGTCTAGAGCTGACATCAGAGGCACGACAGCTCTGTACGGATGGCGGGAGGCACTTTAGTCTAGAGATGACATTGGGGATAGGACAGCTCTGGATGGATGGCAGAGGCACATCAGTCTACAGCTGACATCGGAGGCAGGACAGCTCTGGATGGATGGCAGGAGGCACATCAGTTTAGAGAATCAGATCGGAGTGGAGAGCGGGGCTCTGACAGATCTGTCTCTGCACAGTGAGCGGGGACGGATCTGTCATCTGCCTGCTCAGTGCGGATCAGCGGATCGATCCCAGCTGAGCAGAGCAGATTCCGCAAACAGACAAGCCTGTGTGAAATGGGCCTTAAAGCGGAGTTCCACCCTTTCCGAATGTTTATTGAAAGTCAGCAGCTACAAAAAGTGTAGCTGCTGACTTTTGACCACTTCAGCCCCGGAAGGATTTCCAGCTTTAGGACCGGAGCCCTTTTTGCGATTCGGCGCTGCGTCGCTTTAACTGACAATTGCGCGGTCGTGCGATGTTGTACCCAAAGCTGGCGCGTTAACAGTCAATTTCGCTGCGTCGCGGCTTAGCGTTTTTCCCGAGGCCAGGATTTCGACCTTTAGGAAGGCCCCGACTTCACCAGTTTTCAGTCGTCGATGTGAAAAACATCGACGACTGAAAGTTATTTGTAAGCCTTTCCCACCTTGAGGCGAAATTCCGGGTAAAGTGTGTCCGAACAGACAAACGCCTTAGACGAGACGAGTCGACCCTAGCTAGGCGACTAGGCGTGACTCGTCCGTCTACTGTCTAGGCAGGGGCGAGTGACACGTCTCTGTCTAGACAGTCTCGGGGCGAGAGGTGAGGCTAGACTAAGAGATTTGACT
>BLSH010422102.1:2303419-2332510 GCA_018402905.1 Glandirana rugosa
TCGCGAGTGACACAAGCCCCTCCCGGTCCCACTTTTTTGGGACCATTGGCATTTATACAGCGATCAGTGCTATAAAAATGCACTGATTACTGTGTAAATGCCATTGGCAGTGAAGGGGTTAACCTGCAGGGGGAGCTCTAAGGGTTAACTATGTTCCCTGGGCGTGTTCTAACTGTGGGGGGACTGCCCTAGCTGGGGAAGGGAAGTGGTCACAGCCTCCGTATACAGGAAGGCTGTGATCACAGCCCTTCCCCCTTCACAGAACGGAGGTCCGTGTTTACATACACGGACCTCCGTTCCTTCACTCCGGGGGGGCCATCGTGGGTAGCCGGCGGCAATCGAAGCCGCCGCACCCGCTCCCTGGCCCTCCCCGAACACAGTGAGCGCTCACAGTGCGCGTTATCGCAGCCGCCGTCGTATGACGGCGATTTGCGATAACAAACCACCTTGTCGCCGTCAACCTGCGGTTGGCGGTCGGCAAGTGGTTAATAAACAAACACTTACCTGTCTCTTGGTCCAGCGATGGGGCCACATGGAGCCTCGGATCTCTCCCCCTCCCGCCGCGGCCCCCGGCATTGCTACTGTGGGCACATGGCCGGGGTGAACGGCACTGCACTTCGTGATTGGTTCAGAAGTCTTCTAGGACCTGTCCTGTGTCCCAGAAGGCTTCGGGAGGGAGGGGGAAGGAGACCTTCCACTTCTGATCGCCTAAGGCGACCAGAGTAGAAGTACCTGCAAAAATCGGGTTTCCACACCCCCCTCCTCCCCAAAAGCTCAGTTTCAGCATCCGGAGGCCTTAAAGAGGAAGTTCCACTTTTGGGTGGAACTCCGCTTTAATTGGGTTATTTTTACCAAAGATATGTAGCAGTATAAATTTTGGCCCAAATTTATGAACAAAAATAACTTATTTGCAAAATTTTATAATAAAAACTAAAAAAAAAGTGTTTTCTTTTCAAAATTTTTTCACTTATATCACAAAAAATAAAAAAACCCAGAGGTTTTACCACCAAAAGAAAGCTCTATTTGTGGGGAAAAAAATATAAAAGTTTTGTTTGGGTACAGTGTTGCATTAATTGTCATTCAAAGTGTGAGAGCACTGAAAGATGAAAATTGGTCTAGGCAGGAATAAGTGCCCTGTATTGTGGCAAAAAAAAAAAAAATATAGACAGAGCTAACACTTTTCCTGAACTTCATAGAGGGACTTAGAATAGTGGGGGACTATTTAGCAACCAGCAACTGTTGACATGATAAACAATCTGGTCAGGAGTATGTAATGTATAGCTTTTTGTTATGAACAACACAATCTACAGACTGCAGAGGTCAACAGTATGGGGGGGAGGTTGGCGCTGATACTCTGTGGGGGAAGAGGAGCACTGATAATTTGCAGATAGAGAAATGGCAGTGGTGCTTGGCAAGTTAGGGTGGGGAACATTGGTGTCAGTGGAAATCATTGGTGTTCAGAGGTGTTTCTTTTAATAGAAAATGTTATTAAAAATGTGATTAAAATGTAAATGGTTTACAAATGAGTTATAAAGTGCATTAACTGTCTACTTTATAACTAAAACACCCAAATCTCTATGTGTAACTACCACAGTGCTATACTACAAAAATAAATGTCCATAAATATATATAAACAGAAACATGTTAGATTTACAAATTTTATTCCACTGCAAAACTTTAGAAATGTAAAACTATTTATTTCCAATTACATGCTTATGTTCCTTATAACTCTCTTAAATTCCATAAAAATGACACAGTGTAGTTTCAGATTGCATGCAATGATATTACACTGTGTCATATACAGTGAGGGAAAAAAAGTATTTGATCCCCTGCTGATTTTGTAGGTTTGCCCACTGACAAAGAAATGGTCAGTCTACAATATTAATGGTAGGTTTATTTTAAAAGGGAGAGACAGAAAAAAAAAAAAAAAAAAGGTTATAAATTGATTTGCATTTTAATGAGTGAAATAAGTATTTGACCCCTTTGCAAAACATGACTTAGTACTTGGTGGCAAAACCCTTGTTGGCAATCACAGAAGTCAAACATTTCTTGTAGTTGGCCACCAGGTTTGCACACGCCCCGTGGCGGCAGCGGCGGCGGGCGCGGCCGCCGCACGCTGCGCGGGCGTGCCCGTGGGTCGGACGCACTCGATGTCTGCTCGAGAACCACGATCGCCTGACAGGGCTGCAGTGTTTACATCGGCGGTTCCCCGTTCTGTGACAGGGGACATACCAGATCTACTGATCCCTGTCACTGGGATCAGTTAGATCTGTTATGTCCCGGGCCAGCCCCGCCCCCCCCCACAGTTAGAACACACCCAGGGAACATTGTTAACCCCTTCACTGCCCCCCCCCCAGGTTAACCCCTTCACTGCCAATGACATTTATGCAGTAATCAGTGGACATTTAAATTTCTGATCGCTGTATAAATGTCATTGGTCCCAAAAATATGTAAAAAATGTCCGACATTTCCGCTACAATATCGCAGTCCCGATAAAAATTGCAGATCGCCACCATTACTAGTAAAAAAAATAAAAACGCCATAAATCAATTCCCATAGATTGTAGATGCGATAACTTTTGCACAATCCAATCAATATACGCCGATTGCGATTTTTTTTAACAAAAATATGTAGAAGAATATATGTCGGCCTAAACTGATGAATACAATTTTTTTTATTTTTTTTTTATGGATTTGTAATTTAGCAAAAAGTAAAAAATATTGTTCCTTTTTGCAAAATTGTCGCTCATTTTTTGTTTATAGCAGCGATCAGAAATGACGCAGAGGTGATCAAATACCACCAAAAGAAAGCTCTATTTGTGGGAAAAAAAGGATGCAAATTTTGTTTGGGTACAACGCCGCACGACTGCGCAATTGTCATTCAAAATGCGACAGCACTGAAAGCCGAAAATTGGTCTGGGCAGGAGGGGGGTTTAAGTGCCCAGTAAGGAAGTGGTTAAAATGCAAATCAATTTATAACTTTTTTGAAATGTGTTTTTCTGTATATTTTGTTGTTATTCTGTCTCTCACTGTTAAAATAAACCTACCGTTAAAATTATAGATTGATAATTTATTTGTCAGTGGGCAAACGTACAAAATCAGCAGGGGATCAAATGCTTTTTTTCCCCTCACTGTATTGCTTGAATATTATCTTAAGGTTACTATTCTATGAGTAGATCAAATAAGCAGTGCTGCTATGCCTCTTTGACACAATTAAAGAGTGTTATAAAGAACATTTACAACCATTTAATGATGGTCTCTGCACACAATACATATACTAGCAAGGATGAATAAATATCCAATGTGCTTGTTAAAGAAAACAATTGAATTGTGGATTACATTCTGCACTACTGTCTCCCACTGCTAGAATTATAGTATTAATGTTGGGCAGGTGATCACCCTGCCCGAGAGAGCAGCAAAAGAGTCAAAGACATGTGCAGGAATGAACGTTCCTGCTCAGGCCCGCAGATTAGGGGGTAGCACATGTCCTCCTGTATGGGGCCCAGGCTCCATAAGTTCAACAGGGGGGGTCCAGAACAGCAGGAGTGAGTGCAATTACTGGAACCAATTAACCTGTGGCCTTCCCTTCCCTGTGCTCACAATGTTTCAGTTTGTGAATGAACAGGGAGCCTCTGTACAAAGTGCTTCCTGTTTTCACTCTGCAGCTGAGATAGGATTGAAGAATCTGTGTCCTCAATTTTTTTTCTCTGTATCAAAAATTAGACAGTGGGTGTCTGTTAAGATCCCTGATATTTCACCAACCACCAAAGAGCTGTTCAAAAAAATGTAAAAAATTTTAAAAAATAATAAAAAAAAACATAATTAGGTCTCATTCTCACATGTATCCTGGTTGCATGGATGAGTGGTTTGTACATGCAACTGGAGCCACCTGTTCCTGTCAGCTAGGCTGTGCAGGGCCCCATGATTTCTAACAGAAGCCCTGCTCCTGCTACAGGCAGGCAAAAGGCTGTATCCTTCATTCAAGTGCCTAAAGCAAAATAAATGGTATTATGTCTTTACAGAAAAGAGCCTATAGAAACTGACAGGCAGGAACGGAGATCAGGTAGGTTACAGAAAAAAAGTCTATGCAAAACCAATCCTGTGTCTCTTACCAAATTCCTCTTAAAAAAGAACCGTCACCTTCAAACAAGTCATTGCATTTTGTCAAACAGGAACTTGGAATTTAGATGGAACTTTACAGAAACACTGATATACATCATGGGGTCTATTTATAAATTGTTTCAAACAAAGTTCACACAACTTTACCCAGAATTCACACATTTTTTCAATCAACTTCAATTAGAAATATGTGAGAATCTTGTGCGAAAATTGTGTCAATATTGTGTGAACAAAATTACATACAAACCTCTAAGTATCATTTAGATTTGAAAACGGCCAAAGTTATAGTGCAGAGATAAGCTGAATATTGCTATATTACCAATGTTTCACATATTTTCATGCCTGTATCCAATGCAATAGATCATCCAAGGGTCTAATCATCTGAAAAATCCTACATGTGTACTCATTAAGCAGTTCTAGCGGTATTGTATTGTAACCTTCTTTAATGTGTTATTCATGCTACATGTTTAAGTTGTACTATGCTCATGAACGTTTTATACCTAAAAATGAACCCAAATTAGTATAACAGTTAATCCTCTCACTCAGCAACATTAACACACTTCAAAGAGCCAAACTGAGAAGATTACGATAAGACATTCATTTCTGATAAGAACCTTTGAAGTGCTCATGAAAACTCTGGCTATTGGAGAGGTGAAAGTGTGAACAAACACCAGGAGCTGTCATGGAAATGCCACAATGTAAAGGAAAAATGCCAGCAGAAAAAAAAATCTGTTTTAAAGAATAAACGTGACAGCATTTGCACAGTGTGTATGCTCTTTAAACTAAACACATAATCACATATTTACACTGCATTACATATCAATTAGGGGAAGTATTTAGTCCTATTTTAAAGTACTAAAGCCAGAGACATGTCAATGTTTCTTTCTTTATCTCCATATTCATTCAAAACAGTTGCTTTTTAGACCAAACTTAGCTAAAAAAACTTGCATGGGAGTCTATTAGTAATTATTAGTTCAAGAGATGGCACAATGGATGCATTGGCTTAGTGCAATCAACAAGTGATGTGTAGTATGTGCACTATATACTTCCCACTATCAATAGCCCAACAACGTTTGCCAAATATAGAGTGGCATAGATAGGTTCCAGCATCTATAGTCTCAAATCAGGCCCGCAAGGAATCACTTCCAAATGCAATAAATGCAATGCTATACCCACCATACTGAAGAAAAAGATAATATTGTCATATTGTAATTGGCATCAACTTTATTAGGTGTTGATGGGGTAGATATTTACACTGTCTCCTTCTTTGTCTCCTTTGGAGCTTCTCAATAAATACAGTATCTTACAAAAGTGAGTACACTCCTCACATTTTTGTAAATATTTTATTATATCTTTTCATGTGACAACAATGAAGAAATAACACTTTGCTACAATGTAAAGTAGTGAATGTACAGCTTGTATAACAGTGTAAATTTGCTGTCTCTTCAAAAAATAACTCAACACACAGACATTAATGTCTAAGTGAAAATGTCCATATTGGGCCCAATTAGCCATTTTCCCTCCCTGTTGTCATGTGACTCGTTAGTGTTACAAGGTCTCAAGTGTGAATGGGGAGCAGGTGTTTAAATTTGGTGTTATTTCTCTCACTCTCTCATACTGGTCACTGGAGGTTTAACATGGCACCTCATGGCAAAGAAATCTTTGATGATCTGAAAAAAAGAATTGTTCCTCTACATAAAGATGGCCTAGGCTATAGGAAGTTTGCCAAGAACCTGAAACTAAGCTGCAGCACGGTGGCCAAGACCATACAGTGGTTTAACAGGACAGGTTCCACTCAGAACAGGCCTCATCATGGTCAACCAAAGAAGTTGAGTGCATGTGCTCAGTGTCATATCAAGAGGTTGTCTTTGGGAAATAGATGTATGAGTGCTGCCAGCATTGCTGTAGAGGTTGAAGGGGTGGGGGGGTCAGCCTGTCAATGCTTAGACCATACATCGCACAATGCATCAAATTGGTCTGCATGGCTGTTGTCCCAGAAGGAAGCGTCTTCTAAAGATGATGCACAAGAAAGCCCCAAACAGTTTGCTGAATACAAGCAGACTAAGGACATGGATTACTGGAACCATGTCCTGTGGTCTGATGAGACCAAGATAAACTTATTTGGTTCAGATGGTGTCAAGCGTGTGTGGCTGCAACCAGGTGAGGAGTACAAAGACAAGGGTGTCTTGCCTACAGTCAACCATGGTGGTGGGAGTGTCATGGTCTGGGGCTGCATGAGTGCTGCCAGCGCTACAGTTCATTGAGGGAACCATGAATGCCAACATGTTTGGAGACTGGGCCGCAGGGCAGTATTCCAACATGATAATGACCCCAAACATACCTCCAAGACAACCACTGCCTTGTTAAAGAAGCTGAGGGTAAAAGTGATAGACTGGCCAAGCATGTCTCCAGACCTAAATCCAATTGAGCATCTGTGGGGCATCCTCAAACAGAAGGTGGAGGAGCACAAGGTCTCTAACATCCACCAGCTCCATGATGTCATCATGGAGGAGTAGAAAAGGACTCCAGTGGCAACCTGTGAAGCTCTGGTGAACTCCATGCCCAAGAGCGTTAAGGCAGTGCTGGAAAATAACCTAATTTGGACATTTTCACTCACTTTTGTTGCCAGCGGGTTAGACATTAATGGCTGTGTGTTGAGTTATTTTGAGAGCACAGCAAATTTACACTGTTATACAAGCTGTACACTCACTACTTTACATTGTAGCAAAGTGTCATTTCTTCAGTGTTGTCACATGAAAAGATATAATAAAATATTTACAAAAATATGAGGGGTGTACTCACTTTTGTGAGATACTGTATATACATTATTTAACCTAGCTGTTTGTTCTCCAGTGCTCTGATTGAATATCATTGCTTATCACTGGGCTGGCCTGCATGGCTCTAAAAGTGAGCAATAAGACCAATGTAAACTGCTTATGACTACTGAGCTGTGTGGAGTGGTAATGAGTGCGTTGAAAGCCATTTTAATCATATAAAAATATTTTTCTAGAGACTCACTCTATGACGAACTGCTACTCATTGTCTCTTCTATGGAAAAAGGGGAACAAAGCTTCCTGCTGTTGGCCAGGCTACTAAACCAACCGCAGTAGGTCCTGGTGGGACACTATTTAATAGAAAACTGTGATATATCTACCATAACGCATTCTAGTGCTTTAGCATTTCATTGATTTTGCTTGGAGTTGCTCATTAATAGAATCTT
This sequence comes from Glandirana rugosa, assembly GCA_018402905.1. NCBI lineage: Eukaryota > Metazoa > Chordata > Amphibia > Anura > Ranidae > Glandirana > Glandirana rugosa. The sequence goes on from BLSH010422102.1 coordinate 2,310,758, forward strand.
AAGACTTGCAAGAAAAACAAAGGGCCAAATATAGTATATTAATTTTCTCCATGAGTAAACATGAGTTTGAGTTGACTATAGCCTTACAATATTTTGTTGATAGCATTCCCCGAATTATTATTTTTGCTGCCTGGATTTTCTCTTTAGCACAGATTCAATATTTTCTTGACAGATTCGCATGTCTAGAAGTAGTAGTACAGCTGGAAAGGCCAGGTCCTCTGGTCGTGGCAAGAGTATTTCTCTGTCCAGAAGTCCATATCAATTTAACTTGTATAAATGGTACCTACAGACACTGCCATGAAGAACAGTGACTTTCAGTTGTAGGCTCCGGCATTATTAAACTACCTAAAGTAGTACTAAAGTATAAACATTTTTTACCTTAATGCAATCTATGCATTGATGTACAAAGCACCCCACTACCTGTCCTACCCTCTGTTCCCTAAACACTTACCTGGCTCCACGTCACCGCCTCCAAATCAAGTGTCACTCCCCTCACTTCCTGGTTTCAGAAACATGGAGGACAGCTGAGTCATAGACTCCAAATACTGTAGCAAAAACACAAGAAGACAGTGGCGCACTGGCCTAGCGCATTATCCTCAATAGTACATTTATTAAAAAGTTAAAAACATACTCACAAACGAGCTTGTAAATAAGGCATAACAAATATGGCACAGTTCTACATGCCCATAGTAGCAACTGCTGCTGGGATGCTGTCTCACACGGACTGGCTGAAGCATTTCGGGGTATGAACCCTTTCCTCAGAGCCACATGAGTCATGTCAGGACCACAAGCATATATACCACCAAATGACCGAAATTAGGGAGGGGAGTCTCACTGAGTCAGTGTTTACAAGCTCGTTTGTGAGTATGTTTTTAATATTTGAATAAATTAACTATTGAGGATAATTCGCTAGGTCAGTGCGCCACTGTCTTCTTGTGCTTTTGCTACAGTATTTGGATTTCGTGGTTCCCCAGTGGCAGCAAGGCAGCGCATTTTCCGGAACCAAGTTATTACTTTGGTTGTACAATTGGAGAAGCTACATCTTCAAGTGCAGGAAAGGATGTATATGTTGATTGTGAGTCATAGACTCCTGCTGCCATCATTCTGTTGGGAGAAAGTAGGGGTGTGGCCTTCCAGCGCTGTGTCTATAGACGTTGGACCCAACAGGAGCACGCATGCAGGGGCACCTCCCTAGCACTTAGCTTGTTACAGATGGCACCAGACCAGAAGGGGAAGAGCCTTAATTTTTTTGTGCAATTTAAGAAATTTAAAAAAAATTAATTTAACTTTAAGCCCCAACATCATTTAACGTAAAACTGTTTTGGAAGATGCAAGTAGGTTTATACACCTGTATCTTCTGCAACCAACAGCAAGAAGAGCATGGAAGCATTGTGGTTATGGAGAACGCAACAATGTCTCTCTGTCATCATTTGGATTTTTTATAAGCAGTGGTGGCAATTTTGGAGGAGAGCTAAGCTTATCCAGCTATGCTTTAACTTGCTTACAGTAATATATCACTGCAGTTGAGGTTTGTTGCTGTAGAAGTGAATAGAAGTGGGGTTGTGTTTTCTCTAACCTAAATCAGCAACAATAACAACAAAACAACATAACACAAAACAAACTAACAATACAAACACATATAATGATATTTGTTTTTTTTGTGTAATTGTGTAAGTGTCACACTCTACCTGTATCTGGCAATCTCTCAAGTGGAAGAAGAGTGTAGTAAGTTTTTTTTTAAGTAAATTATGCAGATAAAAGATTAGTCTATGAACACATTACCACTGAAATGAAATATATATAAAAAAACATAAACCATGTCCCTTGAAACACTACAGTGGCTAGCACATACTAGCCACTAAATGAAGGACTGTTTAAATTATGGTATGCCATTGTAAAATTCTGTACACTTTGTCTAGATAATAATGAACCTCTTGCTAGCAAAAAGCCCCTGCTGTTATTAGAACTGCCTTAAGGGAAAGCACTCAAATGGCACTTAAAAAGTACACTGGCTCTTCTAAGAGGTCAACAATCAACTTTTCTCATAAAATCATTTCTTATCACCCATCTGTCGTTTCACTGGAAAAAGCACTTATTTCCACAAAAATCACTGAAAAAGTTCAATTAATATAAATACATGCACACTCACCTTCCCTTCAAATTCAACAGGCTCAGACTTCATTCTGCAAAGCTATCAGTCAATAAACAAGAAGACTAGAAACTCAAGTGGAGCAAAATAAAAAACAACAGACAAAAACCACTGCAGAGGCTAAATGGAAATTTGGATAACTTTAAAGGGTCGATTTTTAAACGTTTTTACACAACTTTTACCCATGATTCACACTTTTTTTCTAACTAAATCCAATAAAAAAAAGTGTGCAAAATGTATAAATGAGCCCTTAAGTGTAATTCTAGCATAAGGAACAGCTCAAATTTTTTTTTGTGCACCTCTTGTCCGGCATTGCTGAGGGCTCTCCCAATTATAGGCACTACTTGTAGAATATCCCTCAAGGAAAGTCCTAGGGCAATCAATTCCTTACCCGATTCCCTCATGCTGCCACTAAGGCCTCATGCACACAGGACGTTTTTTGACTGTTCTACAGTCAGTAAACCCTCCATCATGTTCTCCTATGTGTTCATGCACACATAGGCTGTTATCAACTGTTTTTAGCAGTGACGTTTTTGAGCTGTAAAAAACCCAAGACCAGAGGGTTCTGAGAGACGTTTTTCAGCTGTAAAAACGTTCAAACGCCCAAAAATGCTCAAAAACGCAGCTAAACGTTAGTCCCAAATGTTTCTGGACGTTTTAGATCAATTTGAAGAAAAAAAAAACGTTGGCCCTTTAACCACTTCAGCCCCGGAAGGATTTCACACTTTAGGACCAGAGCACTTTTTGCGATTCGGCACTGCGTCGCTTTAACTGACAATTGCGCGGTCCTGTAAAGTTGTACCCAAACGAAATTTGTGTCCTTTTTTTCCCACAAATAGAGCTTTCTTTTGGTGGTATTTGATCATGGCTGCGTCATTTCTGATCGCCGCTATAAACAAAAGAACAGTGACAATTTTGCAAAAATCCCAAATTTCTTTTTGCTAAAATACAAATCCAAAAAAAAAAAATACAAAAAAACATTTTTTTTCATCAGTTTTGGCCGATTTATATTCTTCCTCATATTTGTGATAAAAAAATTGCAATCGGCGTTTATTGATTGGTTTGCGTAAAAGTGGCCGCGTTTACGGATGATGAGAATTCATTTCTGGGGTTTTTATTTTTTTTTTATTCTTTACTAGTAATGGCGGCGATCTGCGATTTTTAGCGGTACTGCGATATTGGGGCGGACATGTCGGACCATTTTGACACTTTTTTGGGACCATTGGCATTTATACAGCGATCAGTGCTATAAAAAATGCACTAATTACTGTGTAAATGCCATTGGCAGTGAAGGGGTTAACCTGCAAGGGGCGCTCTAAGGGTTAACTGTGTTCCCTGGGCGTGTTCTAACTGTGTGTGGGCTGCCCTAGCAGGGGAAGGGAAGTGATCAAAGCTTCCATGTAGAGGAAGGCTGTGATCACAGCCCTTCCCCCTCTCACAGAACGGAGGTCCGTGTTTACTTACACGGACATCCGTTCTTTCACTCCGGGGGGGCATCGGCACCGGCAGTGATCGAGTCCGCCGCACCCACTCCCTGGCCCTCCCCGAACACAGTGAGCGCGTGGGCGCGCCTCCAGCGCGCTCACAGTGCGCGATCTTGCAGCCGCCGCCGTATGATGGCGGTTTGGGATATCGATCCACTTTGTCGCCGTCAACCTGCGGTTGACGGTCGGCAAGTGGTTAAATATGCGAAAAACCGTGAAAAATCGTGCAAAAATGCTGGTAATATAAGGCTAATAACAGCTGAAAAAACCACTGATAAGCTACTGATGTTTTTTGGACATTTGTTTTTACATTCTGTGTGCATGAAGCCTAATAGGAAACCTGGATTTTGCCACAGGACTATCAGACCTCAGATTCCAGCCATTTCTTGAGGCAAACAAATTCAGGGGTTAGAAATAATTGTGAATGGAAATCCATTTCTGAGATCAAAGGCGTAGATAAGGGGGGGAGTTTGGGGTGTTCAAACACCCCCCAGAGCATCCTGCCAAAAATAAAAAGTGTCTCTGCCCTGTCCCTTCCCATGGCGCCAGCAGCGCAACAACAAACAGCGGAGCATAGCAGTCAGTATTGTAGGAGAAGTGGATGCAGCAGGTCAGCTGTAAGGCACACTGTCACAGGCACTTAGGTCACGCTGTTACGACCAGGCTGTGCTGGGTTCCCCGGTGGACAGATCATAGAAACAGTGGGAACGGGCGGCGTTTGTAGTCCTGCCCACTGTGTCTGACTGTCTCTACACTCTGTACTTCCCGCCTTGGACTTCGGAGAAGAATGGAGCGGAGAACTTGCAAGGTAGCAGTATTGCTGCTAAGGAGCTGAGCCTCCCTCTTTCCTTTTTGGCTTGCTTGCTGCCTAAGAGACGGTCATCACAGACCAATTGGCACCACTGCTGTGCTGCCATTGAGGTAAGTGAGTCTGTGGCAGCTGGCAAAATTATTCACTAATCGCTGGATTTGTGGGTTACCATTTTCCCCTGCTTGGTTGGTACTGACAGTCTAGCCTGGTTCTGCCAGCTATGTTGTGTTGCTAACTGCGGAGCCAAAGGGCTGAGGGGTTACCAGGCACAACAACAGTTCTGCCAGAGACAGGCTGGACTGTTTGATGCCCTCAGTGCCCTGGTCCTTTTTTAATTGTGTTGAAAAGGCAATAATAAGCCCTGGTTCACACTAGGATGTGGTGCAGAAAACCTGCAATGCATCTCCCGCACAAGGCTGTCTTTAACGCGGGGCAAAAGGGGCAGCTGTTCTGGGCCCAGCCCCAGTCACTGTTGTGGGGCACAAAGCAGCTGCCCATTGCACCTGCGCTGCCTGTTAAAAAGATGGCAGCCAAATACTACTGGGGTGGAGTTGGACTACAGCTGTGCGTCTTGTTTCCTGGCTTGGTGCTCTGTCATCTTTTCCAATTCCCAACCAACCACTGCCTGACCTGCCGTCACATGACCTCCACATCCCCCTAACAGCCAATCACTCCACCCCCTAACAACCAGACCTGTGACCAGTGCGGAGGAGAGGTAGGGACGGCTCCTCCCTCCTCTGTGTGGTGTGTGAGGACACTGACCGCACCTGTTATGGTAATCAGGAAGGACTATTGTGAGAGTTCAGCAGATAATGAACAGGGATAGGAGATCAGACAGTACATAGATGATCTCTGACCATCTCCTGAAGTACAACTGCAGTCTCTGACAATCTCCTCCGGTATGTCTGCAGTCCCTGACCATCTCCTGTAGTACGTCTGCAGTTTCTGACCATCTCCTGTAGTATGCCTGCAGTCTCTGACCATCTTTTGTATGCCTGCAGTCTCCGACCATCTCCTGTAGTATGTCTGCAGTCTCTGACCATCTCCTGTAGTGTGTCTGCAGTCTCTGACCATCTCCTGTAGTACACCTACAGTCTCTGACCTTCTCCTGTACTATGTCTGCAGTCTCTGACCATCTCCTCTAGTACGTCTGCAGTTTCTGACCATCTCCTGTTGTACACCTGCAGTCTCTGACCATCTCTTGTACGCCTGCACAGTCTCTGACCATCTCCTCTAGTATGTCTGCAGTCTCTGACCATCTCTTGTATGCCTGCCATCTCTGACCATCTCCTGTAGTACGTCTGCAGTCTCTGACTATCTCATGTAGTACACCTACAGTCTCTGACCATCTCCTGTACTATGTCTGCAGTCTCTGAACTTCTCCTGTACTATGTCTGCAGTCTCTGACCATCTTCTGTAATGTGCCTGCAGTCTCTGACCATCTCTTGTACACCTGCAGTCTCTGACCGTCTCTTGTACCATGCCAGCAGTCTCTGACCATCTCCTGTAGTACGTCTGCAGTCTGTGACATAGTATGTCTGGCAGTAAATGATATGCACAACCCTTTGGCGTGTCAGGAGCTGCAGTTGAGGCCCTGAAAACCTCATCAGTTGAACCATCACTGGGATGCAGTCTCAAACCAAGCTATACATCCACACAATAAATGGAGTGTATGAGAGTCAGAACAAGCTGTTCTGGTTTAAAGTAGACCATTCATCATGAAGGCCTCTTTCAAACATACTGCAGTCCCTACTTTCATAGCTCTGTGTGTGCTCTGCTCATTGCTAATAACACTTTCTAGGAGTTTTCTGTATATTAGTGAGTCCCCCACCTCCCCAGTCCATGGTGTGCAGGCAGTGAGGAGATGATGTGCTGTAACCTCTAACAATCAATCAGTAAGCATTAATGATGTACTGTAACCTCCAGCAACCATTCAGTGAGCGTTAATAATGTGATGTAACCTCCAGCAACCAATGAGTAAGCAGTCATGAAGTGAATGGGGGGGGCGAAGAAAATGTTTGCCCAGCGTCCAATCACTATTAAAGGTGGCCCTGGTCCTGCACCACATTCAAATTGTACTGCCCTTGCAATCTACAGTGGGTGTCATCGAAATCTTAACAACAACCCAAATGCAGTGTGTTCGCCTGCCCCAGATTCGATGATACAAAATGACCATGTGATACAGTTTCAATGCGTACCTAAAATTGGTGCATGCATGACTTTGGTGTAATGCAGTGCAATCTAAGCCCATTCAAAATGAATGGGCTCAGATCGCAGTGCACTGACTCGCATGTGAATTGCACAGAAATGTGATGCAGTTCCTGTGTTACTCATAGCGTGAACCAAGGCTAAGGGTAGTTTACACCTATGCATGCAGTGTGGCCTGCGTTTGCGTTGGAATGGGCTGCTGTCCCTGCAGGAAATGCAGGGAAAAGGTCTGTTAAACTTTTTTAAAACCACAGCCGCAGAGAAACCGTATTTTAAATTAAAATAAAGAACATGTTATATTCTACTGCTCTGTGCAATGGTTTTGCACAGTGGCCCTGATCCTCCTCTTCTGTGTGTGCCCCAATAGAAAGCTGCCTGCTACGGGGGCAAAAAGTGCATGCTCGCTCCTGTGCTGTAGCCATGCTCCATAGACCCACACAGCGCTGCTTGATTTCCCCCCCCCGACACCCCCCCACTACACCACTTGGTACCTGCTGCTGAACCAGGACAAAAAATTATCTACGGCCCTGTCTGAGATCCACTCTAGGCGTTTTCCACCTTTGCTGATCTGGCAGTCTACCCAACTCCAACATTACCCCTCTACATTGTGTCCCGGCCAGCCCGCCTTACCAGTTCTGCTACCTCTTCCCCTTTCCGACATGGTCTTTCCACTGCATATGCTATATTGATTTCCCCGCCCCAGAGAGTTACACCGCCAGATTTCTTAAATAAGTTGGAAAACAACATGAACACGACTCTGTCCCCTGAACAGAGGGCATTTATCCTCTTCTTCATGCACAAGTCTCCCATTTCATTGAGATTACAGAAATCTGGTTATAAACTGCTCTCCAGATGGTTTGGACTTGCCCACAGATTTCCCCCTTTTGGCAAGGTGTTTGTGCCTTGATACAGGAACTCATGGGTCTTGCTGAATGCTCATTACACTTTAGCTCCCCAGGCATAAATAACACCATTCTTCAGTGAGACATTTCAGCAACAGGGCAAAGGGTTGTATCCCAGTGCAGTGAGAATCCCCACTCCTGCCCACAGTTGGATAGGGTGAAAGATATTTGGCAGACTTTACAGCTTCACTACATAAGAAGAAAGCTCACTTTAGGGACATGATTATCCCAGGAGGCTGCGGGAAGCTGGGGCTACATCATTACTGACTATGAGAGAAAGGTAGAAGCCCAAGCTCTTTAAAAATGTATTTGGTGTAAAATGCCACTCTGCTGCTGCATGCTAGGTCCTGTGTAGCTATCCTCTCTTCTTAGGACATCGGGGCCAGCTGTCTCTTCTGGGGATCTTACAACCAGGCCCCTGATAATGCCTCACAGGACATGTGCATCTGCCTGCTGATTTTCCACACTTGTGATGCGTATGGTGGAAAGGCCAGAATGTTAAGTTCAGCTCAAGTAAAAATCTGGCTGATCTGGCTGTGAAGCTTCTGGTTACTTTTTAATGAATGACATAAACCAATGCCGTGATAGTATTCCATCTAAATCTGTATTGGATGACCCTGTAACTAGGAAGCCCAGCAATGAAGGGTCCAGAATGTTGATTGGGAGGCCAGTTCCCTGTATTGATAGGGTTACCACATTCCCACCCCAGCCTGTCAGACTGCCATCCATTATGGGAATTTCCAAGACCAGAGGTAGGAAAGACTTCCCCTATGCCAGAATTGGATTGGTGAGCCACCAGGATAGAGAAAACCTGGCCTTGAGTAAACGAACAAATTGAAGGTGAAGATGAAGTGAGAGACTGCACTCCCATGCAAACCAGAATGCTGAGTTGCAAGGGTTTGGCTGGACTGATTTGAAGGAGGCCACCATCAAGGCCAGAATGCATAACCAAAAGCAGAGAATTGGACTGAGTCCAAACCTGTGAGCAGAGAGTCAATAGCTTGTCCAGTAAAAGAAAAATTCTGTACCAAGTAGTATCTAGGCGAAGACCTAGATATATTCTAGGTGATAAGCTAGATACAGCAAAGAATTCTAAAGGTTCAGGATCCAACCGAACCTCTGAAAGATCTGAAAAGTCTTTTGAATATTGACTGCAAAGACCTAAGCAGACTCACAGCAAGAGGTAGTCCAGAGTATCCCACAAAGGGCATGCCTAGTGAGCAGTAGAACAAGCAGATAGGCTAGCACCTAACTGAATACATGAGGTGCAGTGGACAGGCTGAAGGGAGGGAAAAAAAATAAAAGGTGCAAAACACTGCAGCGCTGATGCACTGGAAAGATGCGGACATGGAGGTAGGCATCCTTGATGCCCACAGAATGTGAAAATTTCCCAGATGGAAGAAAGTAATGACTGACCTGGTAGGCTCCTTGTAGAACTTTGCACATGAATGAAGACATTTAGTTCAAGTGGTCACAAAGGCTGCCAGATACCCCCACACCCAATTACAGAACTAGGGGTGTCCCGTCATTGCAAGGAGGACTTTCTTACATGCTTGGAGGATTATGGATTTGGGTTTGGACTTGGAGGACTGAGAGAAAAGAAAAGAGCTCTTCTTAATATCAGGGGTAGAATCTTTACTGACCTGAGGCTCATCTTTCTTTTGTTGATGCAAAAGGGTGGTCCATCCCTCTGTGACATCTTTGATAGAGTTTTCCAGGGAGAAACATTCCCCTTAAAAGGGCATACACACCAGGAGATTTGGGGCCTGATGTTCCACAGACCACCATTTTACCTAAAGGGTCCTCCAGATATGTATGGATAGGAGACCCATTCAAGGCATCAGTAATATTCTATCTACAAGCCCATCAAGACCGTAGTGCAGGGCAAAAGGTATTAGTTCCAATTTTTGAAGAGCAGAGGAATCTGTAAAGACGATTTGCAATTTATAACCATGTCCTTGGACCCAGGGTCTGACAGATGGCCTTAGAGCAATGACAGGTTGCATGGTAAGGCCCACCAGAGAAAACAAGATCTTAGAAAGGTCATCCAGTCTCTTATCCACAGGGTGCTTAACCACTGGGGTGTCCTTTACAGGAACATTGTTAATCAGGGCAGGAAATGGCTGGATCCATGATGTGAATAGCCTACTTCTTAATGAACTCCTCCTCAATTTGGTATTGCTAACCAAACAACATGTCAAAATTTCCCTGACTTTGTTTTAAAAAGGGTGTGACATTGGGCAGGCCAAAAGACACAGTGCTTTCTTCATTGAAGTAGGAAAAACCTTGTGCAATTTAGATGGGACATAGTACCACCTGGTGAGAGTTTTATATCCCATTTTTAGGGTTTTGATAGTTATGGAGGCTTTGAGGTTGATTTACTAAAACTAGAGAATGCTAAATTTGGTGCAGCTCTGCATAGAAACCAATCAGCTTCCAGTTTTGTTTCAAAGCTTAATGAAACAAGCAGAAGTTAGAAGCTGGTTGGCTACCATGCACAACTGCACCAGATTTTGCACTCTCGGGATTTAGTAAATCAACCCCTTTGTGAGAAAACATATGATGTAGTAAATTTGATCCTTGGTGAAAGGGATCACCAGCTCATTCTCACATTGGGTGATATAGCACAGGACAAGAGCACAGCTCTGGGAAAGTGTGTTTCTGACCGTCTCCATTTTGAAACATACATCACAAGGTTTAGGAGTGTGTCTATGGAAATGTGTGACCATTCTTTCAGAAGTGCGTTTGTGAGGTCAGGCAATGATGTGCACATGATATGCCTGGCTCGCAGTCTCAGCTCTAATTCATCCCAAAGGTGTTCTGTCGGATTGAGGTCAGGGCTCTGTGCAGGCCAGTCAAGTTCCTCCACCCCAAACTTGCTTATCCATGTCTTTACGGTCCTTGCTTTGTGGATACCAAGGTGTCCATTTATGAAATTGCGATCAGTGGTGATCCCAAGGATCACAGTTCATTTTCGGTTTACGAAGCAGAGATAATCAAGAGAGAGCATGTTGTCTGCCGATCATCTCCACACATGGAGAAGCTGTGATTGACTGACACAGAAACGGACAGTTTATAAAGCCGCAATCTTAGCACTCCACTGGCAATCTTTGTTAGAATTCACACTCCCTGATTCACAAGCTCAGAGGTGGTGAATCAGGGAGTGAAAAGAGAATCCCAGGGGAAGGAGGAAGATTACTGACTTCCCTCTTCCTCAGTCAGACCGCCCAACACCGTAACCATGTTCCCCTGCCCTGTATATGTGTGTATATATATATATATATATATATATATATGTTCACCAGAGCTTCACAGGTTGCCACTGGAGTCCTCTTCCACTCCTCCATGATAATGACATCATGGGGCAGGTGAATGTTAGAGACCTTGCGCTCCTCCACCTTCCATTTGAGGATATCCCACAGATGCTCAATTGGGTTTAGGTCTGGAGACATGCTTGGCCAGTCCATCACCTTTACCCTCAGCTTCTTTAGCAAGGCAGTGGTCATCTTGGAGGTGTGTTTGGGGTCATTATCATGTTGGAATACTGCCCTGCGGCCCAGTCTCTGATAGGAGGGGATCATGCTCTGCTTCAGTATGCCATAGTACATGTTGGCATTCATGGTTCCCTCAATGAACTGTAGCTCCCCAGTGCTGGCAGCACTCATGCAGCCCGAGACCATGACACTACCACCACAATGCTTGACTGTAGGCAAGATACACTTGTCTTTGTACTCCTCGCCTGGTTCCCAACACACATGCTTGACAACATCTGAACCAAATAAGTTTATCTTGGTCTCATTAGACCAGAGGACATGGTTCCAGTAGTCCATGACCTTAGTCTGCTTGTATTCTGCAAACTGTTTGCGGGCTTTCTTGTGCTTCATCTTCAGAAGAGGCTTCCTTCTGGGACAACAGCCATGCAGCATATGCCATGCCATGTGCGGCATATGGTCTGAGCACTGACAGGCTGACCCCCACCCCTTCAACCTCTTCAGCAATGCTGGCAGCACTCATATGTCCATTTCCCAAAGACAACCTCTGGATAGGACACTGAGCATGTGCGCTGAATATCTTTGGTCGACCATGGCGAGGCCTATTCTGAGTGGAACCTGTCCTGTTAAACCACTGTATGGTCTTGGCCACAGTGCTGCAGCTCAGTTTCAGGGTCTTGGCAATCTTCTTATAGCCTAGGCCATCCTCAGAGAGTTCTTTGCCATGAGGTGCCATGTTGTACTTCCAGTGACCAGTATGAGAGAGTGAAAGTGATAACACCACATTTAACACACCTGAGACCTTGTAACACTAACGAGTCACATGACACCGGGGAGGGAAAATGGCTAATTGAGCCCAATTTGGACATTTTCACTTAGGTGTGTACTCGCTTTTGTTGCCAGCTGTTTAGACATTAATAGCTATGTGTTCAGCTATTTTGAGGGGACAGCAAATTTACACTGTTATACAAGCTGTACACTCACTACTTTACATTGTAGCAAAGTGTCATTTCTTCAGTGTTGTCACATGAAAAGATATAATAAAATATTTACAAAAATGTGAGGGGTGTACACACTTTTGTGAGATACTGTATGTGGTTGTGCCTGTGGTGGTGGCATTCAATTAAGGCTAGGTTTACACATATGCAGTTGCGGTTTCAGTGCGGGAGTTCAGTGTGGTTCTGTTCATCGATTCAGTTGTGACTTTTCACCTGAAATTGCAGCTGAACCAGACCCAAAAATGTGCAGGACTCTTTTTTGGAAAACCACACCGCGGCCGCCCCGCACATGTGTGAACAGGCTGCATTGAAATTCACATTCTATGCAAATTGGATGTGGATAAAAACGCTTCCAATTTGCATATACGTGAACCCAGCCTAATAGTCGATTAAAGGGTGGTTCAATTGATTTTAAAACATTTCAGGAAAAAAAGGTAACATGTTATATAAATTTGTCAATAAAGGGTTTTTGCTCTAGTACTATTAACTTATGGTGGCTCACTGTTAAAGTGACTGTAAAGGTTTACATTTTTTTTTTTTTAAATAAGAAACATGTTATACTTACCTGCTCTGTGCAATGGTTTTCCACAGAGCACCCCTAATCTTCCTCTTCTCGGGTCCCCAGTGATACTGACTCCATCTTCCCCCGCCGAGTGCCACCATAGCAAGATGCTTGCTGTGGGGGCTCCGTAAAACACACAGAGCAGGGGTGGGATCAAGCCTCGTTTTTAAGTTTTTTAACATTAATGCATAGAATTGTAGAACCACTTTACACTAATAACACTAACCAAAGTGCTAAGCAATAGCTTTGCCATTATGGTTATAAATTTGGCAAGCACTCAAATTTGTCAGAGTATGAACCCTAGCTCAATGGTGGCACACAAGTTAAAATGTGACTCATCAAACACACCTTAAAATGTCAATATAAACACATTAAGGCTAGGTTCACACATATGCAATGCGGGAACCGGTGCGATTCCCACTTGCAGTTCACACTGCCCTCTGCGAACCACTGTGGGTGTCAATATATTGTAAATGACACCTCCAGATCGGTTCACAGATCGCAGTGCAAACTGTGAACTCGCACTGGAATCGGATCACAAGTGAGAACACCCATGCAATCCGATTCCAGTGTGGGGGGAAAAAAGTCCCTGCACTATTTTCATGCAAATCTAATGCGAGTTCAGCCATACAACTGCATTGCACAGACATTGCATGCAATCGGCACCGCAGTGCGGGTGCAAATCGCATGCGATGTCTGTGTTCACACAAGTGTGAACCCAGGCTTAGTGGATTTTTTCAGCAAGAGAAAAAAACTTGTGTGAAAAAGTTGTAACTAACAAGATGGGTAAACAAACTGGATTTCCATTACAGACTTGTTTCATACTTTTCTTGATGTTTTACACATCTATCACATTCACTTTAGTGGTTCCTTCCCTACCTCCCAATGACTAGTGGAAGTGTTGACAATACAAGCTGGACATGTCTGCAATACGTGGGTGCTGGATGTCATTCTGCATCCATCACCCATACAAATTTAGCCTATGTAAATTTTTTTTTTAAAAAAAGTACACTTCTATAATTACCTACCCCTTTACTTTATGATGTTCATATAAAGAAACACACGTTTTACTTACATATATTTATTAACTACACAGACAACGAATCAGAGAAGTCTGGGCTATGCATCAAATGTCAGCCATTTCCTTCTGATCAGCTTATCAACAACATTAAAATGTCCTTATGGAAAAGCTATTTTTGTTATTTTTTTTTCATCTGGATTGAGTCAACAAGTAATGGGTGTAAAAGGAGGAGCACGGAAATAGGCTATAATAATTCAACGATAGTAAAAGCGTTTGAAAGGTCGCTGTCTTTGCTTTGAACTTGCCAACAACATGCTCTGGGCACAGTGGTGAATGACAAACATACACCCCTGGGTGGATTACAAGATATCATAACCCAAACAAAGAGATCCCTTGCCATGCAGAAGCAAAGGAAACGTCTCCTTAACAAGATGATGCTAACAGCTTCCTTTATTTCTCTGTAAGCTTTGCCAGGATTTAAGCACATCCTTACTCCAGCGTCAAGCCACCCTGATAAAAGAGGTCACATTGCACAGATAAACAAGAATGGGGCTGGTTAAGTATATATTGTAAATAATAAAGTTGGTAGACATAAATAACACAAAGGGCAAATGCAACTGCCAGCTGAATAGAAAATAAACATATAAGACAGGATGTTCAACAGCTAGACGCACTATGGCCTTAAAATAGCACTGTCCTGCATTCCGACAAAGTGCACTCATTGCGCTATTGAAGTACCTTCTCAAACAGATGATTTCAAGAGCCACAATCAATCTATATTTTCTCCTTTGCAAGACATTTAAAGTTTAGTTAATATAGGTCATACAACTGAACAACATGTTAAAGCAAGGGTATGTTGCATTCTATAAAGGACAAATTCCAAGTTTTATGCACCACTCATCCAACTGTTAAAATAGTATTTTGCATATTTTTGCATAACTAAAGCATAGGTACAAAATTAGTTAAGCTTTAGTTGTCTGTTAAAGCAGATTAGCATTTATACTAGACAGGGTGCTAAAATAAAAATATTGCTAACATTCAGGTGAAAAGTGTAGCAGGTAAACTCTTCTGGAAAAGCTACTATACAGTATATGCTCCTAAAGCCAGATATAGACGGTACTGAACCGGTCGAGATGCCAACCAGGTATGGGAGGCTGAATATATCCAAGTTGATCAAGCTATCAACTTGGGTATAACCAGCCTGTCGGATTTTACATGTGATAATTGTTAGGGGCTGTTATAGCCGCTAGCAATAATCAATGTGTTCTCCCGGTGAGAGGGATTCCCCCATCAACACTAGCTGTGTTGATGGGGGAATTGCACAATTTTCTTTCCTGCAACCACAGAAATCGTTTCGTCTATGGCCGGCCTAACTCTACGAAACAGGTCTTTCACTTTACTGTGCCATATAAGGTTTCTATTTCACTGCAGATGACCCTAACATGGTCCTTACACTGGTAGCAAAATCAGAAGGTTTTTTTTTATCTTAATGCATTCTTTGCATTAGGATAAAAAAGCCTTCTGTGTGCAGCAGCCCCCTTCAGCTCTTCTAATACTTACCTGAGGTCCCTCTAGCTCCAGCGATGTTGTAGGAACGTCTCGGCAATCCAGGACTCCCCTCCTCATTAGCTGAGACAGCAGCGTGGCACCATTGGCTCCCGCTGCTGTGAATCATAGTCTGTCAGCTAATGAGAATAGAAAGGGGGTGGGCCGGGCCGCAGCTCCGTGTCTGAATGGACACGCGGAGCTGTGACTCGTCTCGGTGCCCCCATAGCAAGCTGCTTGCTGTGGGGGCACCCAACAGGAGGGAGGGGCTAGGAGCACCGAAAAGAGGAGGATCTGGGTTACTCTGTGCAAATCTGTTGCACAGAGCAAGTAAGTATAACATGTTTGTTATTTTTAAGAAAATAAGCTTTACAATCACTTTAACCTCAGTTCAGACAATATCTTAGGGGATGGCTCATAAGCACTTGCCTCCTTCATATTCTTTCAAGCATATATTTAGTTTATATCTTTAAAAGATTAAAGGTGTTGCATAAATCCAACAAAAGGAAATACACTTTTGATTCTATACCAAAGGGCAGCTCTACTGTTGATACATTAGCTTATAGTGTCGGAAGACCGGAAGATTGGTGCTAATCGTTTTTGGAGTAAAACTCACTGAGAGAATTCCCTACTCTGCCTTCCCATGCTATCCATTACCTTAACCCCAACACATAGTACTTCTTATTTAACTTTGACAACTTGTTTGCAAACTCACCATATAATGCCTATGGTCTAACCACTTTATGGTTAAAATCAGGTTAAAGTGGTTATAAAGGTGGAATAACCACTTCACCCCCGGAAGGATTTCCCACGTTAGGACCAGAGCACTTTTTGCGATTTGGCACTGCACCGCTTTAACTGACAATTGCGCTGTCGTGCGACGTTGTACCCAAATGAAATTTGCATCCTTTTTTCCCCACAAATGGAGCTTTCTTTTGCTGATATTTGATCACCTCTGCGTCATTTCTGATCGCCGCTATAAAAAAAAGGGCGACAATTTTGCAAAAAAAAACTATTTTTTTTACTTTTTGCTAAAATACAAATCCAAAAAAAAATATAAAAAAAACATTTTTTTTTCATCGGTTTCGGCCGATTTATATTCTTCCTCATATTTTTGGTAAAAAAAATCGCAATCAGTGTTTATTGATCGGTTTGCATAAAAGTTGCCGTGTTTACGAATGATGAGAATTCATTTATGGGTTTTTTTTTTATTTTTTTACTAATAATGGCGGCGAGCTGCGATTTTTAGTGGTACTGCGATATTACAGCGGACCATTATGACACTTTTTTGGGACCATTGGCATTTATACAGCGATCAGAAATTTAAATGTCCACTGATTACTGTATAAATGTCATTGGCAGAGAAGGGGTTAACCTGCAAGGGGTAGTGAAGGGTTTAACTGTGTTCCCTAGGCGTGTTCTAACTGTGAGGGGGCTGGGCTGTTATGGGCATAAGAGATCTAACTGATCAGTAGATCTCTTATGCCCCCAGTGACAGAGCGGGGAACCTCCGTGTTTACATCGGCGGTTCCCCGTTCTCTGGCTGCTCATCGCAGTGCGGCGGGCACGCGAGCCCCCTAGCGGCCACTCCACAAATCGCGAGACACAGCCACACTTCCGCAATAAATATACTGAGGGCGGTGTGGAAGTGGTTAAACATGTTATACTTACCTGCTGTATACAATGGTATTGCACAGAGCAGTCTGTTACCTCCTCTTCTGGCCCCCCCCCCCCCCCAGCACTCTCCACTCCTCCTCTTCTGCAAGTGCCCCCTTAGCAAGCCAGCTGCTATGGGGGTACTTGTGCGGGCGTGCTCCCGAGCATACACACATGGCTTGGACCCCCCACTCCCTCCACACAGGATTTGGTTGACAGCAGCAGAAGCCAATGGCTCCCATCCTGCCTCTGTGTCCTGTGAGACCAGAAAGAGAGGATAGACTGCTCCAGACAGACACACTGCTGGATGGAGACAGGAATCCCCAGTGGGACATTTTTTTTCTTAAATGCATTAAGGTACATGTCTTGGCTTTGCAACCACTTTAAAGTTAAGTCAAAACTTTTTATTTTGTTTAGAATAGAGCAGAGAAGGGTTAAAGCCTCTGTCAAGTTTTTGCCATCTGTGTCCCTTTTGAGGGGAGTCCCCCTTTACCATCTGTCAGAAGAGTAAGTGATGGGAAATGTCTCCAACCAGGACATGGACAAAATCAAAAACACATTTGTAGATGGGTAGGGAGAATCAGAATTCTGACAGTATTTTTGCTGCTGTTTGTGCCTTCCTGTGCTAACCACTTCCCCATTATTTGTGCAGGTACAGTAAGTGAGGGAACATTTCCGCAATGGGATCACAGACATGAATAAAAAATAAAATAAAACTGAAGTAATGTTTAAGATTACTGTAACTGGCCAACTGTCCTGAATGGCTTCTCTTGAAGAATAAATGACTTGTCTGTTATAATATAATTTTGGATGTGGAATGCAACTTGGTGAGCTAAACAGATTCTTACTTCTTATGATAACCCAGATACTCAAAATATCTCTTACTGGCACGTAAACGTCAAATAACAGAAGCTTAAAACCACAAACTTCAATGGCAAAGCTACAATGCTGCTTTGAGATATATACTCATCCCATCACTAGACAGAAAAGTTAAAAAAAAAAAAATGCAGTCACTGAAAAAAATATACCACCTTTTTTAGTTAAAAAGTTTCTTCAGCTGTTCATAAATGAAACTTGCTAAACTGCTTGCATGCACAGACCTTCATATTTTCTTATGAGAGCTCTGGAAGCCCTGAAAGATAGGGCACTCAACTATGTAGATTTTGAATTTAACTTGAAAGCGCACCTCTGCCACATCTGAAAATAAATAATTAACCACTTCCTTACTGGGCACATAAACCCCCTTTCTCCCCAGGCCAATTTTCAGCGGTCATGCTACAGTGTACCCATATGACATTTTTATCATTTTCTTCACACAAATGTAACCACCACAGGATTTTTTATTTTTTTTGCGCTATTAATGAAAAAAGACCGAAAATTTTGTAAAAAAAAATGCATTTTTCTTTGTTTCTGTTATAAAATTTTGCAAATTAGTAATTTTGCTTCATGAATTTTGGCAAAGATTTTGGTAAAAATAACCCAAATAAGTGCATATTGTTTGGTTTTTGTGAAAGTTATAGAGTCTACAAGCTATGGTGCCATTCACTGAAAATTGATCACACCTGATGTACTGACAGCCTATCTAATTTCTTAACCACTTCAAGACCACCTGCCATCATAATACAGTGGCAGTTTGAAGTAGAATACCGTTGTTATGGTAGCAGATAGCTACCATAACCCCAGTATCTATTTTTTCAGGCGGCGATTCCGCGTCAGACAAAAGTGGTCTTAGCGGCGGATTCGCCGCAAGATCACTTTTATCAGTGTGGGAGTGGTGCCCCCCCCCGATCATCTCTGCCGCTTACCAGACCCGCCGGCAGCGGAGGAGATGATCGCATCCGTCCCCCCCAGTGTCCGTGAGCCGAGGGAGCGGCTGAAGCCGTTCACCCGGCTCCATAACATGAATGGGCAGAAGCGACGTCACAAGTCACTTCCGCCCAATGGTCTTAAAGGGGACTTTTTTTTGTGTTGTCATTTTTTTCACATTTTTTTTTTTTTGCATTTTAGTGTAAATATGAGATCTGAGGTCTTTTTGTCCCCAGATCTAATATTTAAGAGGTCCTGTCATGCTTTTTTCTATTACAAGGAAGGAATGTTTACATTCCTTGTAATAGGAATAAAAGTGATCAATTTTTTTTTTAAAAAAAAGAACGGTGTAAAAATAAAAATTACAAAGTAAAATAAATAATTAAAAAAAAAATTAAAGCGCACCGTCCTTGCGAGCTCGCACGCAGAAGCGAACGCATACGTAAGTCCCGCCCACATATGAAAATGGTGTGCAAACCACACATGTGAGGTATCGCCGTGATCGTTAGCGCAAGAGCAATAATTTTAGCATGGATCTCCTCTGTAACTCAAAACTGCTAACCTGTAGAATTTTTTAAACGTCGCCAATGGAGATTTTTATGTTGCAAAGTTTGTCGCCATTCCGCGAGTGGAAGCAATTTTGAAGCATGACATGTTGGGTATCATTTTACTCAGCGTAACATTATCTTTCACAATATGGAAAAAAATTGGACTAACTTTACTGTTGTCTTATTTTTTAACTCAAAAAAGTGTTTTTTTTTCAGTAAGACCGCTGGGCAAATAGGGTGTGATATAAAGTTTTGCAACGGCCGCCATTTTATTCTCTAGAGAGTTAGAAAAAAATATATATAATGTTTGGGGGTTCTAAGTAATTTTATAGCAAAAAAACCTGATTTTAACTCGTAACCACCAAACTCCAAAAAGAGGCCCGGTCTTAAAGTGGTTAAAGCGCACTAACAAGCCAGGAAAGTACAAATACCCCCCAAATGACCCCTTTTTGGAAAGAAGATATTCCAAGGTATTTAGTAAGAGGCAAAGTGAGTTTTTTAAAGTTGTAATTTTTTCCCACAATTCTTTGGGAAAATAAAGATTTTTCTTTCTTTTTTTTCACAACATTTTCATATTAACAAGTTATTTCTCACACACAGCATAAGCATACCACAAATTACACTCCAAAATATATTCTACCATTACTCCTGAGTATGGTGATACCACATGTGTGAGACTTTCAACAGCCTGGCCACATAAAGAGGCCCAACATACAGGGAGCACCGTCAGGTGTTCTAGGGGAATAAATTTCAAATCTAATTTATACCTATTACACTTATGTGAGGCACTGTAGTGGCACGGATGGGCACTGTAGTGGCACGGATGGGCACTGTAGTGGCACTGATAGGCACTGTAGTGGCGTGGATGTGGCATGGATGAGAACTGATGTGGCATGGATGAGCATGAATGAGGCATAAACAAGCCATAGATGGGAATGGATGAGCTGTGGATAGGGATGGCTGAGCCATGGATGGATGAGCCATGAATGGGGATGACTGAGCAGGAATGGCGATGGCTGAGCATGAATGGGGATGGCTGAGCGGCGATGGCTGAGCATGAATGGAGATGGCTGAGCATGAATGAGAATGGCTGAGTATGAATGAGGATGGCTGAGTATGAATGAGGATGGCTGAGTATAGATGGGGATGGCTGAGTATAGATGGGGTGGCTGAGTATGGATGGGATGGCTAAGCACAGATGGGATACCTGAGCATGGATGAGATGGCTGAGCATGGATGGGGATGACTGAGTATAGATGGGGTGGCTGAGTATGGATGGGATGGCTGAGCACAGATGGGATGGCTGAGCATGGATGGGGATGGCTGAGTATGGATGGGATGGCTGAGTATGGATGGAGGTGGGTGAGCATTGATGAGGATGGCTGAGTATTGATGGAATGGCTGGGCATGAATGGTAATGGCTGAGTATGGATGGGATGGCTGAGTATAAATGGGAATGGCTGAGCATGAATGAGGATGGCTGAGCATGGATGGGATGGCTGATTATGGATGGGGATGGTTGAGTATGGATGGGGATGGCTGAGTATGGATGAGGATGACTGAGTATGGATGGGGAAGGCTGAACATGGATGGGAATGGCTGAGCATGGATGGGAATGGCTGAGCATGGATGGGAATGGCTGAGCATGAATGAGGATGGCTGAGCATGAATGAGGTTGGCTGAGTATGAATGAGGATGGTTGAGCATGGATGGTATAGCTGAGCTTGAATGGGGATGGCTGAGTATGTAGGGGGATGGCTGAGTATGAATGAGGATGGCTGAGTATGAATGAGGGTGGCTGAGCATGGATGGGATGGCTGAGCATGGATGGGATGGCTGAGTATGGATGGGATGGCTGAGCATGGATGGGATGGCTGAGTATGAATGAGTATGAATGAGGATGGCTGAGCATGGATGGGGATGGCTGAGTATGGATGGGATGGCTGTGAGTATCAATGGGGATGGTTGAGCATTGATGAGGATGGCTGAAGATGGATGGAATGGCTGAGCATGAATGAGGATGCCTGAGTATGGATGGGTTGGCTGAGTATGGATGGGGATGACTGAGTATGAATGAGGATGGATGAGTATGGATGGGATGGCTGAGTATGGATGAGATGGCTGAGTATGGATGGGGATGGCTGAGCATAGATGGGGGTGGCTGAGCATGGATGGGAAAGCATGGATGGAATGGCTGAGTATGGATGGGATGGCTGAGTATGGATGGGGATGGCTGAGTATGGATGGGGATGGCTGAGCATGAATGATGATGGCTATGTATGGATGGGATGGCTGAGCATGGATGGGGTGGCTGAGCATGGATGGGGTGGCTGAGCATGGATGGGGTGACTGAGCATGGATGGGGTGGCTGACCATGGATGGGATAGCTGAGCATGGATGGGGTGGCTGAGTATGAATGAGGATATCTGAGTATGGATGGGGATGGCTGAGCATGGATGAAATGGCTGAGTATGAATGAGGATGGCTGAGTATAGATGGGGATGGCCGAGTATGTATGGGATGGCTAAGCATGGATGGGATGGCTGGGCATGGATGGGATGGCTGAGCATGG
>BLSH010422102.1:2333478-2354664 GCA_018402905.1 Glandirana rugosa
GGACCGAGATCATGGAGGGAAACATCCACCGAAACAGAGTGGAACGTCCCTTGACTTCGACTCCCACTTTCAACCTCCACCGTTTTACCTCAAGACGGTGTAAGACCGACCCACCTCCAACTTTCACCCTCAGCTTCAGTTCCCTGCAAGGTGAGACAAAGCCACCTACAAAGGGAGGTACTAGAGCCAGGCAAGGTAGGAGAGAGATGCAAGAATGCTTCGGTGAGGGGGTTGGTGTTGCACATTGTGCATAGCGCACCCTGCATTCTGTACACAGTACACCCCTGAACTTTGTATGTAATGCACTCCTGAACCCTGTACTCTGTACATAGCATAAACCTCGGTTCTGCACTCTGTACAGAATGTACTCTTGAACCCAGCACTTTTTACGTATCGCACCCCAGATACAACTGGCCCTTTTAGGGCAACCATATGGCTAATGCGGCCCTCGATGAAATGGAGTTCGACTCCCCTGCAATACGGCTACCTGTATTTGTTCTGTACACGGAATGTGTACTGACCACTCCCCAGACACATAATTTCCTGCTTGTGTGATTGGCGCACCAATTTTCCCAGAAGTCTGCACTAAGATAAAAATCAGATTTCAGGCATCGCCTGCAGAAAAATGTCATTTTTGGAGAGATACCTTTAATAGGAACACGTCTAAAGGGATGCAGGCCAGGCAACTTATATCATTAGTGTGCAGCAAGTGCACACCCGATTGATAATTATGAAACCACTCCCACTCAATACAGAGGCACAGAGAAGCACACAGAGATTTCTTCAGACTAACAAAAGGTAGGAATCTACAACAAAATTTGTTATAATCCTTGCAATCTACATAGATCACCCAGAGGGAAATGTTTTTTTCTCAACAAAAGGTTTACAATCCCTTTAGGTCCTCCTGTGTTTGGGTAGAATTTGATAAACTGATAGCTGGTCTTTAAATTAGATATTTATAAGGGTCTGCATGCAGGGCCGGATTAAGAACATCATGTGCTTGGTGCCGAGGAATTTGGTGGACCTTTTACTGGGCACCTTCTGCATTTCCAAGAGCCTGTGCTGGTGTGCCCCCAAGCTCACATGGGTGCTTGGTCATAGCCACACAGGGGTAACACTAGGGAATCCTGGAATTTGGTTTGCCAGGTTTCCATCAGTGTGAACTCTAAGCTGAAAGAGCGCAGCTGCGCAGGCCTAACACTATGGAAGCCCAAGATATCTGTAAGAGCCCTACATTGGTGTGCCCCAGGCTTCCATTAGGACTGCTCATGCGGCGCCCATTATCAGTCCCATCACCCTGCCCAGACGGTGGCCCATTGCTTTCCATGAGCAGTCTGTTCTTTTTGGGTGGTCGGGCCTATATTAAGGTAGGGGCCTGAAGCTGCAGCTCCAATAGCCCCCACGTTAATCCAGCCCTGTCTGCATGTACTGCTCTCGAATGCTCCAGGAGCCTTTAAAAGTAGTAGTTACTTAGTTAGCCTAGGTTCACACTGAGGGTGGGAATGAAATGGTGCGAGTTCAGCTCGTATATCAGTCCCGATTTCAGTGGCGATTTCACAGGCATCTCTGTGGGTTTCACACCTGAAATCGCAAAAAGTAGTACAAGAACTACTTTTTGAAATCGGTGCAGCACCGCAAGTGCAGCATCGGATCGATTAGGACGGTGCCATTTTGGCATGTCAAATCGCATGTCAAATTGTTGCAATGTGAACCAGGGCTTACACAAATCCAGACTTTATACACTGCACTGTATTACAGTGGGTTTGACCACCACATTGAGTAACCTGTAGCGACTGAGCTTGGTTTTCTAAGCTGAAGTTGTGATTTGCAAGAATGAGCACCATAAAGATATCTATAACAGAGGTTATTCGTGGAAAGATTAGTTACATAAACGGTCTAAAAAAAATTGGAAGCAAGGTAAACATGAGTGGAAAATTTGCCAAGAATCATTATATAAATAAGAAATTGTTAAAGTTTTCTCTTGTGAATAGAAAGCTACATAAAGAGTCTGGCATTTTATAACAGCACAAACTATTTTCAGAGAAATCCCATCAAATAGAATTGATAATTGGTGAGTCCCTAAATATTGAATTGCCCTAATGTTTTTATTTTAATGCACTTTTGATATTTATATGCTAAACTATGAGTTTCAGTAGAATCAACCAGGGCAGTTATAACGTAGCAAGGTTTTCATATGTAGAAAAAACATTTTTTATATCTCTTCAAATAGAAAGCACAAAGCCAAGATTCCCCTAGCAAGCAATGCATCTCCAGAACTATACAATACCACTTATAATAGTTATGGATCAGTGTCCTGGATTTATGGAAATTCATGGGAAACTCACAAGATTGCTTCTGCGACTCTGGGCAAATCTGAGAAAGGTAATTTAACCTGTACACATTAACATGTTCTGCAGTGTCAAAATGAAAACAGTACACTGTCGCCAGAAGCTCAATGGCAACTCTTTATAAGACAATAGAAATCAAACTGTAAGTAAAGTTTGGGCCCTACACTGCACCCATTAAACGTATAACTATCACTGCCTCAAGAAACTCTGAACAGCACAAGGAAAAGTCCAGCAAAAATAATATTCAGGGGTAAACCTACACAGGACCTTTCACTACACTCACAAAGCATACCCAAGCTGATGCATACAGGACACTGGGAGTGTGCTCTAACAACACAATGCATGTCCCTGCAAAGATCTGAACTCAACCATTAAAATCAATGGTGCAGCTCCTATATACGTTTACCATGTGATGCTCTACTGTGTTAAAGTTCTAAGATGTGAACTGATTTCCAGATTTTCACTAAAAAAAGATGCTATCATGCTAATACTCCAAATATATAAACCTAAAAATCCACTCCACTAATTATTACGTCAACAAATTACAGCTCTGGGCCAAAAATGATCCAGGCATTCAACAGTTACCAGTTACATATACACCAGCCTTTCACAACCTTTTAAAATGGAGAAACCCTTAGGCTTCATTTACATGGGACGTTGTTTCAACCTCCCCTGAACGTTTTATCTTGACAGCTAGAAACTGGTGTCTAAAACGTCCATTTTGCTGCATTTTGCATGCCGCGTTTAGCAGAGTTTTGCCGCGTTTGCGTCAAGGAGCGTTTTTGAAAAAATGTTTTTTTTTCCAAACGAAACACTCCTAGCCGCGAGTTAGCGCATTAAGGCGAGTTTACAAGCTGTTTAGCATTTCATATGCCTCTGAACTGGCGTCTGAACCCATTTTTTTGTGTTCCAAAAAAGCCTCTAAACTCAACTGCCTGGAAACGACCCTGTGTAAATGTACTGATAAGATAACACAGAGGAAAGTTCAGGGGCAGCTGAAAAAAACACCCAAATGCCTCTAAACGTCCGTTTACCAGCAGCAGTGTAAATGAGGCCTAAAATAACTTTCTGGTCTTAGAAAAATCCCTGCTGATATTTGTTACATCTACAGCTCACTGTACATTAGTGTGATTTTCACTGGGAACAAGGCTCCTTACATTTGTAGTCATTGAGAAGAACCCCCTCTTACAAATAGCTAACCACTTCAGCCCGGAAGGATTTACCCCCTTCCTGACCAGATCACTTTTTGCGATTCCACACTGCGTCACTTTAACTGACAATTGCGCAGTCGTGCAACGTTGTACCCAAACAAAATCAAAATCCTTTTTTTTTTTTTTCCACAAATAGAGCTTTCTTTTGGTGGTATTTGATCACCTCTGCGGTTTTTATTTTTTGCACTATAAACAAACAAAGAGCGACAATTTTGAAAAAAGAAAACAATTTTTTTTTTTCACTTTTTGCTATAATACATTTCCAAAAATAAAAATATAAAAACTAATTAATTCATCAGTTTAGGCCCATATATATTCTTTTACATATTTGCGGTAAAATCCCAATAGGCGAATATTGATGGTTTACGTAAAAGTTGCCGCGTTTACAATAAAAGTATAAATGTCATTGGCAGGGAAGAGGTTAACCTGCAGGGGGCAATCAAGGGGTTAACTGTGTTTCCTCAGTATGTTCTAACTGTGTGGAGGCTGGGCTGGCAGGGGCATGACAGATCTAAATGATCCTTATGACAGGGATCAGTAGATCACTGCCATGCTGCCTGAAAGAACGGGGTACAGCCGTGTTTACATCAGTGGTTCCCCGTTCTTCCTCTGTATAATGTGATCGCGGGACGTCGACAGACAAGTCCGCCCGACCCGCGGCCACACTCAGGGAGCGTGGGCCTGCCTGATAGCTGCGCTGTTTATATACAGCGATTTGCACTGTGCTGCCACACTGCAGCAGTAAAAAGGTGTTACATGGTCGGCAAGTGGTTAAAAGATCATTGGTGTCAGTGGTTACTTTTCTGAGAGGTAAAACATTTTAATTTCTCAAGGAACCCCCAGCGACTTTTGGAGGAAACCTAGAGTACCACAGAACCTTGGATGAGAAAGGCTGATATATACACTATGTGAGCCCAAGTACTTAATTGGGCAGATGATAATAAAGACATTATTAGACAAATAACTGATATTATTAGACAAATAACTGACACATTTTCCCGTGGGCAGATGGTATTAAAGGGGTTGTAAATGCAGAAGGTTTTTTTAATCTTAATGCATTCTATGCATTAAGATAAAAAGCCTTCTCTGTGCAGCAGCTCCCCTCAGCCCTCCTAATACTTACCTGAGCCCTATCTCTGTCCAACAATGTCCACGATTCCCTTGGCCCTTCTGATTAACTGAGACACAGCAGTGGCGCCATTGGCTCCCGCTGCTGTCAAAGTCAGTTAGCCA
This sequence comes from Glandirana rugosa, assembly GCA_018402905.1. Taxonomy (NCBI): domain Eukaryota; kingdom Metazoa; phylum Chordata; class Amphibia; order Anura; family Ranidae; genus Glandirana; species Glandirana rugosa. Next base: position 2,338,271 of record BLSH010422102.1, read on the forward strand.
ATCAGCAGATAGAGGGGACGGGGCCAAACCGCAGCTCCGTGTCTGAATGGACACACGGAGCTGCAACTTGGCTCAGGTGCCCCATAGCAAGCTGCCTAGTGTGGGGGCACTCAACATGAGGGAGGGGCTAGAAGCACAAAAGAGGGACCCAAGAAGAAGAGTATCCAGGCTGCCCTGTGCAAATCCACTGCACAGAGCAGGTAAGTAAAACAGGTAATTTAAAAAAAAAAATTACAATCAATTTAAAAACATAATTGGTCCAATAATTGACCCATGTACTAATAAAAACAATAACTCCAAAACATAAGCAAAATCACAGCTGGCATGGAAATGAACAAAGTTATTTACATTTTCTGTGCAGAAGAAGACAGTGATTATCGATAACGGCTATAGCAGACGCTAGGGATAATCGCAAGAGAATCTGGCAGGCTGTTTGTACCAAGTTGATCTATCAACTTGGTACATTCAGCCTGCCCATTAACGGTTTAAATCTCGGCCAGTTCCTGCTTTGCAGGCTCCCTGGGGAAAAAGTAATACATGCACATTTTTTCTGCCTTTTTTTTACCCCAAAGGTAAACCTAGCCTTTAACACAAAAGCTAACTCTGAAGGTTTACCCTAAACAATTAACCTAATCCTAACACATAGCCAAAATTATTTTTTTTGTAGGGTTTGGAGTTGTCCAAAGTATCGCAAGGGAAATTCCCCTTCATTTAGGGCTCTTACACACTGGCTGGCTGAGCCCATTCAGTGTAACTGCCAAGATTTTTTCCTCTGGTCAGGCAGCCCAGCTGCAGCAACAGCCTGTCACTGACATAAAAGGCTGTGTGCTGCTGTATTTATGTATATGGCGGGGCTATCCTAAACACCAGTATAGCGAATGGTCGTATGCAAAAATAGAAATCTCTCCCCAGTGGGGCTACAGAGTACATTAAAACTCTGAACCCCCATGATTTTTCTCTGCCCCTTTCCCAGTATACTGATGGCGGGTGGTCGTCTGATAGTCTGATGTAAGTGGGACCCCATTACACGTTAAAGTGTAAAAAACAAAAAAAGCAAAAAAAACTTGCAAGCAAGTTATTTTCCAAACACACATCATAGGTTCAAATGGGCACTATTTAAAATAATGGGCTTTTCCATGTCATCGATTATTATAGGCTCAATTAAAAAAGCTAAACAGCAGAATAAGGATCAATATTTAAGAGATTTGACAGTTACTTTTACTTGGGTCCAATGATATTGCAGCTTCATGGTTGGAAAAAAAAGACTGTTATCCTACTGATAAAGATTCATGTGTTATGCCTATCATACATAGGTTGAATAGGCCTTAGGTTATCACTGAGGTACACAGACACAGCAGGTTTGCTACATTTCTTCACAACCTCTGCATGGACTGTGCATCCTTCCTGCAGAGCTGAAACATTTCACCTGTCCAGGAAAATGGTGCTTTTAAATTTCTATAACATAGACTAGAGGCAATGAGGCTAAAATCCTTACTATACATATTAGATCTGTTTTCTTTACCAAAACTGGTGTTTTTACCTTTTTAGGTCAAGATCACAAACTCAAGCTTACAGTGTTAATGCAGGAAGAAAGTGCTGCCACACACCAGATAACTCGCGGACATCCACATTTTTATATAAAACAGCCATAAGTATGGGTCAAATGTGTGGGATAGTCCTAGGGTGGGGACTGTCATTGCCATGCTTGTGGATGGCTAATACAATAAATGTGGAATTCAGTGATTTATCCGGTGTGCAGCAGCCCTTTCTTTCTGCATTGAGTCTGTGAGCACAGATAGCTTGCCTACAGCACCCGGAGTGTGAGTGGTGAAAGGGAGGAGCTGATAGGAGCAGAAAACTACTTATTCAATGTCAAGCTCAAAGTGGTTAGAAGGTGCAATGAACATTTTTTTCTGGACAATTAAAAGTTATTCCATTTAAGCTCTATTTCTCTAATTTGTGGAGGATCTCCAGGAAAACCAATTATTATTATTATTGTTATTACAGGATTTATATAGCGCCAACAGTTTATGCAGCGCTTTACAATATGAAAGGGAGACAACACAGTTAAAATACAATAAAATACAAGAGGATTAAGAGGGCCCTGCTCAGAAGAGCTTACAATCAAATAGGCAGGTAGAACAAAAGGTTGTAACTGCGGGGAATGAGCTGATAGAAGTGGTAAAAGATTAGTTGGAGGCGTGATAGGCTTCCCTGAAGAGATGAGCTTTCAGAGATTGCCTGAAGGTAGCGAGAGTAGGAGATAGCCGGACAGGTTGAGGTAGAGCATTCCAGAGGATGGGAGGGGCTCTGAAGAAATCCTGGAGACGAGCATGGGAGGAGGATACAATGGGAGTAGGAAGTCTTGGGAGGAGTGGAAAGGATGGTTTGGGTGATATTTGGAGACAAGATTGGTGATGTAGCTCGGGGCAGAGTTGTGAATGGCTTTGTATGTTGTGGTTAGTATTTTGAATTTAATTCACTGGGCGATTGGGAGTGTCAGGAACGGTTTCACCTGTTGGTGGCACTGCAGCCCCCAGACCTATGGGCCGCAGTTCCGGTGTCCACCAGTGGGTGTCCCTTAGCAGTCGGCGGCTGAGCAGTTATAGTGTCCACCAGCAGGTGCCTCTCAGCAGTCAGGACCTGACATCATCTCCTGCAATCAGGCATCACCTGAGACTGATTGCAGGAAGTGTAAACCTGGGGAGTGCTGTGTTAATTTGCCTTGGTATTGTATCCCTGTGCCTCTGCTCTGTGTTCCTGGTTTCCTGAAGCCTGTTTCCCGTCTCCTGTCCCTGGACTCCAATCTTGATCCTGCAGCCTGATCTCTTCCTACCCGCTCAGTCCGGCTCCTGACCCCCTTTTCCCTGCCCTGTCTGCTCCCAGCTTCCCCCTGCTTGATCTCCCGTGTATGACCCTGGCTCTGGCAAGTTTATGATTAGGATATCCCTCGTGCTGTCTATATTGGATTTGTCTGTTATTTGGTGTTTGTGTTCACTGTTGATTTATTTACTGGTTATTTTCACTATTCACTATATTGGAGGTGCGTTTTCTTTTTATTTAATTTATCATATAATTAATCATACTATTTACACTTTACCTGCACACTCTGTTGCAGTCCACACATTTCTGGTCACACAGGTCCCTGACATAATACCAAGGCACAATCATGACCAGAAGTGGCTGCATAGAAAAGCAATCTTGGTTGTGGTAACATGCATCTGGAGGAGGTTATGTATTTTTCTCTGCTGCTGAGAGAGGATCATATCTATTGCCGCCAGACATTGAAGGAGTGGACCAGTGACCAGCTATTAGAATGTATTTGTCTTGCTCATTCCCTAGTTGATCAGGGCAGTATGTCATTTGGAGAAGTTCAGCCTTTGGTTCAGGTTAGTGCAGAGTTTGCTTTGTCAAATACTCCTACTGGCGGTGATGATTATAATCCGCCCTTTAATGTATGTCCAGTAGTGTCGCTTGTCTGGCTCTTAGAAGATGATAAAAGTTATTTTTTGGAACATTATTCTGCGTATTCACAAAAGGCTCTGTTAGATTGTATCAATGCAGCACACTCTTTAGTTAGACAAGGAGAGTATAAATTGACATTTGTTCAGCCTTTGCTCCAAGCTTGGTTGGATCTGTCCTCCTCAGTATCTGTTGACATGCATCCATCCACTAGCCACCAGTTTGTTCAGAGGTCTCTCTCTACTTCACCTACTGCAACCACAGTCACAGCCCAATATACTCTGCTACCAACCAAATATCAGTACCCTGTTTCCACCTGTTGTACATACCCTGCCTTTAACCCACCTACCTCTTCTCCGCTGCCTGCAACAATTCCACAAAGATCCCCCTTAGCGACCGCTCCCTCTTTTTTACCACACTCCAGCCATACTCTTCCATCAGCTGCGCCCCCTACTTACCACCCTGCAGTCACTTACAGAACTTCAGTGGTTAAACCTAAGAAGAAATGGAGGTTTTTTTCCAACCCGCACAATTCAGCCAATATCCAGTCCTGCCTCCACACCAGCTAACCTGCTCAAGCCCGTCTCTACACCAGCCGACCTGTTCCAGTCTGCTCCTACACCAGCCGATCTGTTCCAGTCTGCTCCTACACCAGCTGATCTGTTCCAGTCTGCTCCTATACCAGCCGATCTGTTCCAGTCTGCTCCTACACCAGTCGATCTTTTCCAGTCTATTCCTACACCAGCCGATCTGTTCCAGTCTGCTCCTACACCAGCTGATCTGTTCCAGTATGCTTCCACTCCAGCCAATCTACTCAAGCCAGCCTCCACACCAGCCAATTTGCTCCAGTCTACCTCCACAATTGCCAATAGAGTTTGGCCTGCTTCTGACAGGCCTGAGCATGCTGATCCAGTGCCTGATGATCCGGTGCCCGCTGATCCTGTGCCTGATGACCCGGTGCCCACTGATCCTGTGCTTGATGACCAGGTGCCTGCTGATCCTGTGTCTGATGACCCGGTGCCCGCTGATCCGGTGCCCGATGACCCGTGCCTGCTGATCCTGTGCCTGATGGCCCGGTGCCCGCTGATCATGTGCCTGATGACAGGGTGCCCACTGATCATGTGCCTGATGACCCGGTGCCCGCTGATCCTGTGCCTGATGACCTGGTGCCCGCTGATCCTGTGCCTGATGACCTGGTGCCCGCTGATCCTGTGCCTGTTGACCCAGTGCCCACTGATCCTGTGCCCACTGTCCAACCTGCTGTTTTGGTGCCCGCTGTCCAGCCTGCTGTTTTGGTGCCCGCTGTCCAGCCTGCTGTTCTGGTGCCTGCTGTCCAACCTGATGTTCTGGTGCCTGCTGTCCAACCTGATGTTCCAATGCCTGCTGTCCAACCTGATGTTCTGGTGCCCGCTGTCCAACCTGATGTTCCAATGCCTGCTGTCCAACCTGATGTTCCAGTGCACGCTGTCCAACCTGATGTTCCAGTGACCACTGTCCCACCTGATGTACCGCTACCCACTGTCCAACCTGATGTTCCGCAGGCCTGCTGTCCAACCAGATGTTCCGGTGCCCGCTGTCCCACCTGATGTTCTGGTGCCCGCTGTCCAACCTGATGTACAGGTGCCCGCTGTCCAGTCTGATGATCTGGTTCCTGACTCCCAGCCTGCTGTTCTGGTACCTGCTGTTCTGGTGCCCGCTGTTGAGCCTGCTGTGCCTCTGCCTGTTGCCCAGCCTGATGTGCCTCTGCCCACTGACCAGCCCAATGTGCCTCTGCTTGCTGCCCCACCGGGTGTTCCTCTGCCCACTGTCCAGTCTGATAATCCAGTGCCTGTTGATCCGATGCCTGCGCTTCAGCCCACTTCTGATGATCCTTGGACCGAAGTTCAGCTTAATCTTATTGACTTATATGCCTATTGCCATGCCGGATTGTCCTTCGGAGGGTAGGATTCCATTTGCCAGTGGGTCTGATATGGCTGAGGCTTTATATACCTGCCATGGTTTACCTGTGTGGCCTAACTTTTCTTTCTCATTTGCCTCGATTGGGTCCATCCTACAATACGTTGCTCTGATGGCGCCAAAGCCTGGTGGTCCGGACATACCTTTTGCAATTTGTAGTCATGTTGACCTTCACGACCTTGGTAATGGTGAGCTCCAGGGGAGTGGTAGAGCCCCATTTGTGCCTTGCCACTACCCGGATGCAGTTGCCACAAATCCAGGTACATTAGGGGACCCGTGTCGGGTAACCAGTGCCTTGGGGAAACCTGGATGGCCGTTGAAATGGGAAACAAGTCCTGGAAATCAGGCAAGCTACAGGATTGTAACCAGATATTCCGGTGTCAAAGGTTCGGTGTTGTCACTTGACCCCAGGGCTAAGGTTGCGAATGACCCATGGTACCCCAGCATTGGGATGCCTACTGTTTGGAGGGATCAAATGTCCTATGCCTCTAGGAATCTGGCCAATGGGGTATCTAGCCAGTTACCAGACCCAGGCGGTGGAGCATCTGGCTTCTTTTTGGATCCCGGCAGCAGGGCCTCTTATTTGAAACCCGGCATTCCTTGGACTCATGAGACACTGTCGTTTGGGACTCTTTCTGCTATGGCTGGTTAGAGCATCCAGAGGTTGCTCCTTAGGGGGGGTACTGTCAGGAACGGTTTCACCTGTTGGTGGCACTGTAGCCCCCAGACCTATGGGCCACAGTTCCGGTGTCCACCAGCAGGTGTCCCTTAGCAGTCAGCGGCTGAGCAGTTCCAGTGTCCGCCAGCAGGTGTCTCTCGGGAGTCAGGATCTGACATCCTCTCCTGCAATCAGGCATCACCTGAGACTGATTGCAGGACGTGTATTTAAACCTGGGGAGTGCTGTTTTAATTTGCCTTGGGATTGTCTCCTTGTGCCTCTGCTATGCGTTCCTGGTTTCCTGAAGCCTGTTTCCCATCTCCTGTCTCTGGACTCCCACCTTGATCCTGCAGCCTGATCCCTTCCTACCCGCTCAGTGCGGCTCCTGACCCCCTTTTCCCTGTCCTGTCTGCTCCCAGCTTCCCTGGCTCTGGCAAGTTTATGATTAGGATATCCCTCGTGCTGTTTATATTGGATTTGTCTGTTATTTGGTGTGTGTGTTCACTGGTGATTTATTTACTGGTTGTTTTCACTATTCACTATATTGGAGGTGCATTTTCTTGTTATTTTATCTTATAATAAGTCATACTATTTACACTTTACCTGCGTTTGGTACACTCTGTTGCAGTCCACACATTTCTGGTCATACTGGTCCCTGACAGGGAGCCAGTGTGGGGATTGGAGAAGGGTGGCAGAAACTGAGTAAGCTAAGGTAAGGTGGATAAGTCTTGTACCTTATTGCTGGACCCTGAAATGTTACCATGGAATTCAAATAAGGACCTGCAGGAGAACTAACTTCAGGAAGGGAACTGCAGAGTGTCTATAGGTGGATGTGTGGGCTGGAGTATGATTGTGTACAGTGTAGAAAATAACTCTTCTGTCATTGGCAAATTATGGGAATGAGTAGAACTGGTAAAAAAAACCCACCAGTGTCTGCAAATGTAACATCAGAGTTGCCTGATGTAGGACAACATGATGATGGTGAGGCGACCGGTTTGGTTTAGATGAGCAAACTTCAATATCACTTTTCTGGAGAATGGGAAGCCCAGTGTGAAAACAAAACCAATATATGACCCAAAAAATTCACTACTAGAATACCTAAGACACCTTTCATACTTGGACGTTTTTCAAGTGCTTTAGCACTAAAAATAGCGGCTGTAAAGCACCTAAAAACTGCCTCTTCTGTCTCCCCAGTGTGAAAGCCTGAGTACTTTCACACTGGGGCGGTGCACTTGCAGGACAGGAAAAGTCCTGCAAGCAGTATCTTTGGAGCGGTGCGGGAGTGGTGTATACACCGCTCCTCCACCATCCCTGCCATTGAATTGAATCGGCACCGCTTTCAAAGTGCCTTAAAAGTGATTTGAAAGCAGCACTAAGTGGGCGCTTTTAACTCCTTTCTAACCCCTTCTGGGAGGTTAACAGTGCCCTGCTAGCTACGACAAAGCGCCGCTATGACAGCGGCAAAGTGCCACTAAAACTAGCAGCGCTTTATGGCTACCACCCCAACGCCCCAGTGTAAAAGTAACCTGGGAGTTCAGCTTCAAACCGAATATAGGCTAACACAAGGACCATGCCATACTGATAGCACATTATTATAATATTGTTCTCATTAAAATGTGCAATTTTAAAACAACTCCACATGACCCTTGTATAGCCCTGTAAATCAGAAAATACTTATATCTATTATAATTGCCAGTATTTTACAGCTTTGAAGGGGGCAACACAAGTATGTATTACCTAAACCTGCAATTGCTATATCCTGTTGAGTTGCAGTCCATAGTGCTCACAATTAATGCTTGTTCTTAAATTATAGTATTTTAAAAGATTTATTGTACAGAAAAACAAACTGCTTTTTTTCCAGATTATTCAAAGTGAAATAGTCACAGGTCATTTGGTACATATTTAATGCAAAATCTACTTAAGACTTCAAAAACATTTAGGAATCCTGTAGCAGCAATAATCTCCTGTAACATCCTCTGACAAAGACCAGAGTGAACGGGATAAAAGGTGCACTCTGGTACTTCCGTCCTGGCCTCTCTGTGATGTCAGACACAGTACAATGACCACATCTGTTGTGCTAATTGTTTACAGACAATGTCTGTTTCAGGCATACTGCATCCCGCATTAAATTTCATATTTGTTATATGAACTACTGACAAAAGTAAAATAGGATACTAAATAGATGCACATGTATTCTGCATTCTGTCTAGATGCAAGTGATGTGCTCTTGTCCCTAGAGCCTAACAGATCCATAGAAAAGATTTGACCTTTCACAGCATTGTTATTAAAAAGTTAGTTAATGTCAATAATAGTGTTAAGATGCATAGGTGACTTTTAATCTAGCCAAATGTAGGCTCTTAATTCAAAAGCACTCCCAATTACGGCACACAATAAAACTTAAAATTAAGCCATTGTATAAAATACAAAAACTTTGCCTTTATGCAGTACCAAAAAGCCTAGAAAAACTCTGTACTGAGCACACCTGCTACATTATCTTTGATAGCTCACACACACAAGTGCAATTAAAGTGTTATTAAACCCAGTAATATGAAAATAGTTCACCCCCCCCAGTGCCCACAGCTTATAAATCTTCTTTTTACATTAAAATACTGCCACTATATACCTTTTTGGCCGATCTGTATACCACGGTCATGTGATAAACTGTAGGGTCTGCCTGAGTGCCGAGTGTTCAGGTAGGAGGTGATTTCCACTACAGCCTATGGCCTCATGCTGTTATGGGAGGAGGGTCATACATCAATCAAGATGTGACATCCCACGCATTGTTCTTTTTTAGTTACTGGGCATGGAGGAGGAGGGAGGGACTGGGCTGTCATTTGGGATCTGTATACACGCCCACATGTGTGATGTCAATATCATGTGACCTGAAAAGCTCAGCTCAAACATGAAATATTCTCTCCAGCAATAGAGACCAAACTGTGCATGTGCAGCAGGACTACCCCCACTGTGTCTTATGGCCTTGCCAAGAGAGACCCTGCAGTAGGGGGAGGATCCGTCCATACAGGATCAAAGAGCCTTTTTAAATAATGCAGAGGATTAACCCCTTAAGTTCCACAGTGAGTACAACAAGCATGCTAATCTGCACATACAGACAGATTTTACTGTTGTGGGTTCAGTAACATTTTAAAGCTTTTATTACATTATGGAGCCTATGGATTTTTTCTTGAGTCTTATACTGCTTCTGAATGCTCAAAAGGAGGAATGGCCAAAGGAACAAAATGCAACACACATTCACATGTATTCAGTAGTTAGGTTAGTTATAAATATATTAGGATGTTGCTTTTCTAAAGTTAAAATTAGGTTACAATATGTGGTTATTTCACATATAAAATGCTGTTGTTTTTCATATAATAATATTAACTGCAATCTAAAAACTGCAAAAACTGTCCAAGTTCCAAATAGAAACCTCATATTCAGAATTCAATTTATATCCAATTATCCTTTCTTCACCACCGGTCTTGTGTCAACCAACTCACTGGCTCTCCATGACCTGAAATGGCTACAGGTAATACAGCCCTTTACACAACATCCTCACTTCATCTTCTGTCCTGTTTTCACATCACTATCTATACCAGTGGTTCTCAACCCTGTCCTCAAGTACCCCCAACAGGCCATGTTTTGGGAGTTTCTCTTGGATAAAATAGCTGTCCAATATACCAAGCTATTGACTCTGATTTAAGGCACCTGTGCAAGATAAAGGAAATCCTGAAAACATGGCCTGTTAGGGGTACTTGAGGACAGGGTTGAGAACCACTGATCTATACTGTCACCCTTTCCACAATGTTGATGTTTAGCTCCACAGGTTTGCACACAGGCTGTGCACTCCTCCTCCTTGAAATCCAATGAAACAAAAACAATATTCTCCAGCATCATCAAATATCCCAATGAGTTGTGTCTAAATAGGTGTCCTGAATAAGTCCATTTGGATGAAACATGTTTGATATTTTGTGTTTTAAATAATTACCTGTTTTACTGATCAGCTACTATTTATGAATATTATGAACCAAACACAAACATTGCAAGAAGAGTGCAAGGTGGTCAATGGCATGAAAAACGGGAAGGAAATTTGAACACATGAGGTTGTGTAACGGTCATGGAAAGTTAGTGTGCTTTTGGGTGACACTGAAGTAGAAAGGAATAAGTGCAGTCTGAGTATAAAGGTACTACATAATAATCTTACTGTGCATGAGAAAAAAAAAACATAACAAAACTAAGCAAAAAATATTTTAAGTGGTTAACATCTGTAGAACACAAATAATGTAACTTATTGATCATATCCCCGAATCCAGTATATGTACCCATAGCCTCCTCTTACTCTCTTTCTCGCCGCACTGGGGCACCCATCCATGTTGTTAACCTTTATCCTCCTTTTTATTCAATTGCCATTAAATGCTTAGCCATCTGTTTGTGATGCCTGGATAGCTTTACTGGTTTAGGCTAGGGAATAAAACAGACCACCTGGATCTACATGCATATGGTCTCATAATGCATGAAGGTAATGCTGAAAATTCACTTTCCAGTGCAATACAGGGACCTCTGGAACTTACAGGCAAACGTATTGACTTTAAACATGTATGCTTCCTTACTTTTCCTAACTGCCCTTTATCCGTGGTGTCCTCCTTTAAATATTTGTGGATAATCATGACTAAATATAAAGAGGTCCTGGACACCAATGTACTCCCAATGCTCCAGTATGTTAAAGCCTAAGTGCAGCTGTGCAACTTTGCCCAACTACAGGGGAAGCTCATTCTTCTTGGGATTTAATTTGATCATTGTTTACAACTGAGACATACCTTAACTACCAAATTTCAGGCCTTAGACCAGCGGTCTCCAAACTATGGCCCTCCAGTTTTTTTTAGGAACTACAATTCCCATCGTGCCTAGTCCTGTCTGTGAATGGCAGAGTTTTGCAATGCCTTGTGGGACGTGTAGTTCCACAACAGCTGGAAGACGGGAGTTTGGAGATCCCTGCCTTAGACATTCAAATATCCCAATACTCCCTGACTGGGATTATTAAATCTCAGTTGTCTAAAAGGCTGATATTCACCTTGTACTCTCCATTGCTTTATACTACACTTGGCAAATTTCCTCTGGTAGGTGGCAAACACTAATGCAATCTTTGACAATTGAAAACTGGGGTGATATTTGGTGCTCCCACTTGTCGGTATCTCCAGCTGGCAATAACAAACTCATCCAGCTGTACATTATTCACCAAACATATATAACATTGACCTATCTGAAGAAAATGAGTCAGCTATCCCATACAAACTGTCTGCGCTGACACCAACCTAAAGCGGACTTTGTATACCTGCTATGATCATGCCCTGTACTCTTCAATTTTGTTCTCAGATGACAGGAATGTTATCAATTCTGAATACCATGCCCCTACCTTTCACCAGAGATTTGCCTGTTTGGTTTTCTAGATGATGAATGATGACCCCACTATCTAAAGGTATTTTTGAGGGAAACCCTAGTGATGGCCCATAAGGCGATTGCTTTGAAGTAGATGCAATTGGTTCATCTTCTACATTAAACCAATTACCTTAGTCAACTGAATAATTCAATATGAAAAATAATATACTGTACATCAATAGAAATTGTCCAGACAAATGTAATAAAGTGTGGCGCTTCTGTCGAAACTCAGCCTAAAAGTTGTTGTAAACCCTCACACACAGTATACCCATTGATGTGACTAGCCTCAGGTGATACACAGAGATGAAACAAATACTCCTACATAAGTTTTACCTGTTTATCTGTAGCCATATCATCTACAGAGCCTTCTAAACCAACACAAATCAAAGGATTTTTCTCAGCTCTAACAGCAGAGAACAGGGATCTGACATCACAGACACTACAGAGCTAGAGCACATAGCTCTTTGACATCTAATAACTAAGTGGGAGAAGGAACATACTCCCCTCTACACAATGACACAGAAAAACTTACAGAGCTGAGGCTATGGGTCAACTGCTGTGTGCTGGGGGGGGGGGGGGGGGGTACGCCATCTCTGTTGAGGCTGTTGTGTCGGCTTAGGGCTGGTATACATGGACTGAAAATCAGCCAGTTCAGCAGGAACTGCCCAAATTTCACTTTGTATCTACTGCTGTCTGTTGAACAGCTCACCAGAAGTAGCAGATATTAATGCATAGAATAACATGCATCCATAAGGTATCAACGGGTGCATAAGGGCAACTCCACACATGAGCCTTCACCCAAACAATGCACTCACCAGATAAAGGAAATTAATAAGCATCAATCTGTAGTTAAGGACTCAATCATCTTTGGTGAATGCCATAGGTTGGGGGATAATATCCAGAACACCTCACTAGATAAAAAAGCTCACCAACCAGAAGCCCAAGAAGATTTATATAGTGCATTATATATTGACTTCAAAATTTGAAGCAGTATTAAGACATAGTAAAATGTAAAGTAAGTGCACTTACATTATTAGCCGCCATTCCAAGCGGTGGAAGCGGTGGCGAGACGTAAGCACGCACGTTATCAGGGGAATGCCTCAACTTGAGGCATTTCCTTGATAACATGCATAGCCTGAAATGCATCGGGGGGTCTATTTTCTGACGTCTCACCGTCACTTCCATGTGTTTGGAACGGCAGCTAACAATGTAAGTGCACTTACTTTACATTTTACTATGTTTTAATACTGCTACAATTTTTAAAGTAAATAAATACCTCACTATATAAATCTTCTTGGGCTCCTGGTTGGTGAGCTTTTTTACCTAGTGCGGTGTTCGGGATATTATCCCCCAACCTATGGCATTCAACGAAGAGGAGTCCTAAACCGATTGATGCTTATTCATTCCCTTTATCTGATGAGTGCATTGTTTGGATGAAGGCTCATGTGTGGAGTTGTCCTTATGCACCTGGTGACACCTTATAGATGAATGTTATGCTATGTGTTAATATCTGCTACTTTTAGTACTACTGCCAACTGTATATTGGAAGACCTTTCCTTTATATGAACTTTTGCTCTCAATCACAACCTTCCACATTATTATGATTATTGGGCTGTATTATACAGATTTTTCATTGTTCTATTTCCCTGATAAATCACTGCACATTTTATTTTTAATATACTGATTACAAGGGCTATATAGTCACCTTGGGTGCTAGCTGCTGATGTAGGTGGAGCGCTCGCTATATATATTGCTGTATAATGTAAGACAAACAAATGACATAAAATAACTACACTACTACCTAGTTAAAACAACAAAACATTTGAAAGTGTAAAATGCCTTTAGGAAAGAAATCCAGATTAAACAAAAAAACTGTCAATTCTTGAAATATGGTAAAATATAACTTAGTATTATTGACCACGCTGATCCACTATTACTACTGGTCCAAACCAACATGTACAAGCCAGGAAGTTGTCACCTGTACAGGAAAAAAACAAAAAAAAACCCCTTATATATGTGCAGCTGTGGGGCAAGAGAATGCCTGAGCTGCAGATGAGTGGCCAGTATCTCTGATAGTTACCTGGCAGGCTTGGACAACATGGGTTTGGATCCTTATCTAAACACATTCAAGTTTAATACGGATTTTAAATAAAGACTGTTAGATTAATGTGGACTTCAAAAACAGTAGTCACTTTAAAAATCACAGGGGTTTTGTGAAGCGGACAGTTTTAATATAATTACTGCTTCCTGGAGTTCTCCTTTAATACTCTGACCCATCTAGGATTGCTTTTGTTTTACTCTCCAAAGGGAAGAAGGAAAACAACAGTTTATATTTTAATATATCTGCAGCAACGACTGAATATGTGAATGAAAACAGAACCTAACTTTTCCAGCATATCCACCTCAGTCAAGTATTTTGTTAAAGATATATTGTAAAAACTCTTGTACTGTAAAATGTGTAATTCTTAAACTACTGGATATATAGTTTTATTAAACAGATTTTGCATACATGAGTAAAAGTAAAAATATTTTTTTTCTGCTGACTGGTGTGAAAAAGAGCATTCCCAGCTGCATCTCAACATGGTTTCATTTAAATAACAAGTTACAGTGAGCAGTCACCACGAATACAGTGAATGCCCACCCATGTGGAATCTTCAGCCGCAGTGATACTACTCACCGTGTAAAGGAGAGCCAGAAGGACTGCTGGACAAGCCTGGCACAGGACTGCAGCGGCCTCCTTGCTTTGAAGTCAGTTCCTGCTCAATCTCTTCCAGACCTGCACTCTTCTGAAATCGACTCATGCGGTTTACCACACGGGGAGACATATGTGTCCGGACACATGGCTGACCACCATAGGGGTTTATTGGGAATACGTGGGAGGTGCCACGGAGGGTGCTCACCACTACCCATCGGCAGTCATGGCTGAAACAGATGTCTTGCACCTAGGAAAATGTAAAAGGGTAAGAGACAGTTACAATTATACATATTATTCAAAAGATTAGCATTCTAAACTTAGAATATTATTTTGCATTTTTTTCATAATTTCCGTTTTTAAAGTAGACTGCTTTAAACCTGAAGAAACATAAAGCAAATATACCTTTTAGGGATATGTATCAAAGAGCTGACACAAACCACTAAACAAAGGGTTTAGTTGCATTCTCATCAGTTTCTTTTTTTTATTTCAGATGGAATTTTAAGGACATCACTGCCTATGTTTATATTGTTTATAGAATTCCTATGGTACATGAGTACATAGTCACATGCAGAGTTACTATTTAACTGTAATCCCTAACAATGGACTTATCTTATTTGTTCTATTTTGGTCTGTTTAATATTCTATTGGAGGAATTTTGTTATATTTGTTTGATACGTGCAAAAAGCACTTGATGATCTTGTCAAAAATTCAGAAACGCCCTGTGTCGTCCTCACATTTCCTATATTATTTCAAAGAGCCCTCCTAGTTCTTATCTTTGACCACAGAAAATTTAGTCTTTATATTGTGGAGATCTGAGAGTGGGAATGATGGAGTAGCTAAAGAAAACCTGTATTGGCTGACTTTTAATAAACAGACACTCACCTGTCTAGGGATCTAGTGCGGTCCTCACCTGGACTGGTTCTTTGCCCATCTTTGGGCCCCCTTTAACTGTTGGCTGTGACCTGTTGCGGCTTTATAGCCCGCTTCCCACTGCACATATGCAAGCTGTTCTGTGCCCTGTTAATGATCCTGCAGCCTCCTGGGACCTGTGATGTGTCCCAGAAGGTTGTGGGGGAGTGGGCAAACTTCTGGTTGTGGGCAGAAGTGGAAGTGGGTACGTGCCAAAACTAGGTACCTGCTTTCATTTTTATTTTGCCTTGACATCTGCTTTAAACACAAACTGACTTTATTTTACTTCAAATGGTGAAATGAACAGGAGACAAATGCACAAACATACACACAAAAATAAAAACTAGCATTAAAACAATGCAAACGTGTCCTTTAGGCTAAATTTACATGAGTGACACATATGTGTCTTGTTCTTTTACTTTACTGGCTTATTCAAAACTTTTCTGTGTTCTCAGTAGTCAGGTGAACACCTGTATTATGTCATTATAGTTTCATTTACTTGCCAGAGTAGCCCATGCACTATTCTTTCTATTATAAATAACACTGAAAAACATTTCAGGAGCTTAACCTCAAACTCATTCCATACATTATTTGCTTATTACCTGCCTACAAAAAACATTCTTATATTTTGTGTAGTATTATATTATAATCAATTATTTTTGTTTGAAAAAAAATTCTCTATAACAAAGACAATATAAATTTACCACTCATTTAAATGTGTTTTCTATCTACTGTACTGAAATTCACTCCATAGCTGTGCCTGCCAAAGTTTTCTAACACAAACAAGATTATATTTGAGAGCAACTGCCAATAGATTTGCCATGTGGGCATTAATGTACTTTTCTGTGTCCCGGACGTGTCTGTTCACACGTGTGCATAGGATGCCTTTTGATATTGTTCTTTCAAAACTACAACAACTTCAAAACAGTTAACAATGCTCACTGCATTTAGTTGTATACTAAAATAGATACAGTATGTTTTTTTTTTTGTTTTTTTTTTACAAATACTTTTAGAGTCTGAATTAAACAACATTGTATTGCCACTGTTTTCTTTGAACTGGATTTTAGAGACTGGAAGAGGTTATTAAATAATATTATCCTGAAAAAACTGCCTAACCAATGAGCAACGTGGTATGTTCAATAGATTTATTGGGATATAATAGCAGCACAGTGTGCCATGTGTATACAAGATGGAGCAGCGGCTCCAGGATAAACATTGCTGTGAAAGATGTGAGCAGGTTGCCCTCCTAGAATCTTACATTAGAGATCTGCAAGAGTAAATTAC
>BLSH010422102.1:2361073-2384645 GCA_018402905.1 Glandirana rugosa
GAAAAACCTGTACGTAAATTTGACTCTTTACCCCCGTCTCTACATTAACAACTCCTCGCAAAGACAGGGGTCGTCTTTCATTTGTCTTTTTAATTAATGTTAGTTTTATGCCATTTTTTACATATATGGCAACTCCACCTCCCCTCTTCCCTACTCTGTCATTCCTGTATAGTGTGTACCCTGGTATAGTTATTTCCCAGTCATTTGAATCCTTGAACCATGTCTCTGTAATTGCAACAAGATCCAAGTTGTCCCTAGACATAAGAGCTGTCAGTTCACAAAGCTTGTTGCCTAAACTACGGGCATTAGTGCACATGACATGACAAACACAATTTTCAACTGCTTTCTTTTTATTAACAGAAACTTCAACTGAAGTGACCACCTCATCAGCCCAGTCATTACCAACATGAATCCTCACATTTGTTTCAACCTGCTGGGGACAGAAACGCTCCTCAACAATTACATCTCTGCCCCCATTTCTCAGTTTAAATGCATGTCCAAAAAGTTGCTAAATTCCATACCGAGAAGCTCAGTGCCCTTGTGTGAGGGATGCAGGCCATCTCTCTTGTAAAGTTCAATGTCCGACCACCGGGTAGCATCATGACTAACATAACCAAAACCTTCAGCTTTGCACCAATTCTTTAACCAAACATTGAACTCTGCTATACAAAGTACTTTCTTGTGTTGTCCATTATGCACAGGTAACACCTCTGAAAATGTAACAGTACACCCTAACTGTTGAAGATCCTGGCCCAAATTCTGAAAATCCTTCTGCACAGAATGCACATCATTCTGGGACAAATCATTTGTGCCAAGGTGCACAACAACATCAACAATGCACTCTTTGCTAGCTTTTTTGACAATTCTTACAATGCGCCCCTTATCTCTCCTAACAGTAGCACCAGGCAAACACCTAACTTCCTTTGACACTTCCACATGATTTCCTATAGCAACACCTCTTACAATTGAATCACCAACAAGACAGACTCAATTACGTTGAGATCAGGGCTCTGTGGGGGCCAAACCATTGATTCCAGGACTGCTTGTTCTTCTTTATGCTAAAGATAGGTCTTAATGACATTGGCTGTATGTTAGGGGTCATAGTCCGGCTGCAGAATACATTTATAGCCAATCACATGCCTCCCTGATGGTATGGCATGATGGATAAGTATCTGCCTGTATTTCTCAGCATTGAAAACACCATTGCTCCTGACTAAATGTCCAACTCCATTTGCAGAAATGCAGCCCCAAACTTGGAAGGAACCTCCACCATGCTTCAATGTTGCCTGCAGACACTCATTATTGTACTCTCCAGCTCTCCAGTGAACAACCTGCTAAAGATAAATATTTCAAATTATGACTTATCAGTCCAGAGCACCTGCGGCCATTTTTCTGCACACCAATTTCTATGTTTTTGTGTATGGTTGAGCCCCTTAGCTTTGTTTCCATGTTGGGGCATGACTTTTTGGCTGCCATTCTTCCATGAAGAATATGTCTCACCAGAGTTCTCCAGACAGTAGATGGGTGTACCTGGGTTCCACTGGTTTCTGCCAGTTCTGTGCTGATGGCACAGCTGAACATCTTCTGATGTCGAAGGGAAGTAAGCACGATGTGTCTTTTATCAGCATTAAGTTTTCATGGGCATGCCACTGCGTATAAAGTCCTCAACATTGCCAGTTTCTTAACCCCTTGCCGAACCGCCAACCGCAGCTTGACGGCGACAAAGTGGTGCGATAATGCAAATCGCCGTCATGCGAGATCGCTCACTGTGTTCGGGGAGGGCCAGGGAGCGGGTGCGGCGGCTTCGATTGCCGCCGGCTATCCGCGATGCCCCCCCCGGAGTGAAAGAACGGAGGTCCGTGTAAGTAAACACGGACCTCCGTTCTGTGAGAGGGGGAAGGGCTGTGATCACAGCCTTCCTCTACACGGAAGCTGTGATCGCTTCCCTTCCCCTGCTAGGGCAGTCCCCCCACAGTTAGAACACGCCCAGGGAACACCCTTAGAGCGCCCCCTGCAGGTTAATCCCTTCACTGCCAATGGCATTTACACAGTAATCAGTGCATTTTTATAGCACTGATCGCTGTATAAATGCCAATGGTCCCAAAAAAGTGTCAAAATGGCCCGACATGTCCGCCTCAATATCGCAGTACCGCTAAAAATCGCAGATCGCCGCCATTACTAATAAAAAATAAAAAAAAATAAAAACCCCAAAAATGAATTCTCATCATCCGTAAACGCGGCCACTTTTGTGCAAACCAATCAATAAACAGCGATTGCGATTTTTTTTATCCCAAATATGAGGAAGAATATAAATCGGCCAAAAACGGTGAAAAAAAATGTTTTTTTGTATTTTTTTTTTTGGATTTGTATTTTAGCAAAAAGTAAGAAATTTGGGTTTTTTTGCAAAATTGTCGCTCTTCTTTTGTTTATAGCGGCGATCAGAAATGACGCAGCGATGATCAAATACCACCAAAAGAAAGCTCTGTTTGTGGGAAAAAAAAGGACGCAAATTTCGTTTGGGTACAACATCGCACGACCGTGCAATTGTCAGTTAAAGCAACGCAGCGCCGAATCGCAAAAAGGGCTCTGGTCCTAAAGTGGGAAATCCTTCCGGGGCTGAAGTGGTTATTGCTTCTTGAAAAGAGCTTAAACAGTACATTTACCTTTGGTAAATTGATACAAAAATAAACAATTCAAATATATATTTTTGAAAGCATTCTTACTTTAAGCATTTCTTCACACCTGTCTATAACTTTTGCACAGTGACTACAGAAATAGGAATACAGAAGAGCAGTGTTGAAAGAGGGTGGCAGGGGGGTTAGGAGTAAGCAATGTGAAACAGGGTTGCAGGGGTGAACCTCAGTGTTGGAGGTGTGAGCTTGCGCTTTCTCAGAAGCTGGGTTTTGGACTGTTGGGAGGCACTTAGTGTCTCCTCACCACCTATGGCATAGAAGTGATCACATTGATTTCAGGAGTGGTACAGAGACCAAGGGAGTCAACAGCAAGGGTGAGTGGAGAAGATGTACATCGAGTGACACACACCTATCACTTTTAAGGGATATTCAGCTGGATATTTGTGTTCCCTGCCTAGCGCTTGCTATGTGTGTTTATTGATCTACCTTGCAATCATTTTGCTATTGGGATGCCAATAGACTGCACAGACAGAAAGTTGTAGCTAGCTAAAGTGATACATAAATCATTTTAGAAAGGAACAATGCTTCCTTGATATGATACATCTTCCTGTATATACTGTATATTGTTTTAAAATTAAATTGTGCACCAGTGTGCATATGTGCAGTATGGAAAGTGCTGCGTGAATTGCCTGGGATTGTCTATATAATTACGTGCTGCATGGGGCTTCATTTCACGCTTTGCCTCTGGCAGCAAAAAAGGCTAGGAACCCCCTACTTCTGATCATTCATGAATTAAAATGTGTGGATCTATACATAATGATGCATTGTAAAGGCCAAAGTCTGCAATACAATACATTACAGCAAAGGTTATTTCAGTTAGACCCCTTTCACACTGAGGCAGTTTTCAGGAGCTTTAGCACTGGAAATAGCCTCTGCAAAGTGCCTGAAAACCGGCTATACTCTATTCATTCTAGTGTGTCTTTTCACACTGGGGCAGTGCGCCTGCGGGACGGGAAAAAAAGTCCCGCAAGCAGCATCTTTTGGGCAAGCTGAGAGTGGTGTATACACCACTCCCAAACCGACCCTTGCCCACTGGAATGAATGGGCAGCACTTTGAAAGCGCATTAAAAAGCGAAAGCGTCGCAACACAGGCACCAAAGTGCAGCTTAAACAGCGGTAAAGCACCGCTACCCGAGCTGTGCTTTATCGACAACACGGCCTGCGGCCCCAGTGTGAAAGGGGTCTAAATAAAAGGGGGAGTGTTATGAAATAAGGCAGACCTCAGTTAAATTAACACAAAGGGGTCAATTGATAAATGTTTTCATAAAAGATTTACACAAATTTTCCAATTGAATTCAATAAAAAACATTTGTATAAATTGGTAGAATAAGCATAGAGACAGCTTACATTATATTATTAAGTAAAGTATAAATAGTGTTTGTTTCAGTAGATGATCACACACATGTACAACATCTCTAAAATACGTCCCTTCCTAACCAATGAAACCACAAAGCTCCTGATTCACTCCCTGGTCATCTCTCATCTCGACTACTGCAACTCCCTCCTCACTCCTCACTGGCCTAACTTTAAATAGACAATCCCCCCTCCAGTCCATCATGAATGCCACTGCCAGACTCATCCACCTTACAAACCGTTCAGCGTCTGCCACCCCTCTCTGCCAATCCCTCCATTGGCTGCCACTCGCCCAACTAATTAAGTCCAAAATACTAACCATGAGCTACAAAGCCATCCACAACTCTGCTCCCAGCTACATCACCAACCTAGTCTCAAAATACCAACCTAATCGTCCTCTTCGCTCCTCTCCAGACCTCCTGCTCTCCAGCTCCCTCATCACCTCCTCTCATACTCGCCCCCAAGACTTCTCCCGAGCCTCTCCCATCCTCTGGAACTCCCCAATCTGTCAGACTATCCCCAAATCTTTCCACCTTTAGGCGATCCCTGAAAACTTTTCTCTTCAGGGAAGCCTATCCTGCCCCCACCTAACAACTGCACTTTTTTATTCTCAATCAACCCATCCCCCCACAGTTATTTCCCTCTCGTATCATTTAACCCTCCCTCCTAGATTGTAAGCTTTACCGAGCAGGGCCCTCTGATTCCTCCTGTATTGAATTGTATTGTATTGTACTGTCTGCCCTAATATTGTAAAGCGCTGCACAAACTGTCAGCGCTATATAAATGCTGTATAAAAAGAAAAAAAAATGGACAAAGTGGGGGCCACAGTCTGAATACTATATGGGGTCAATGATAACAATTTGCCATTGCTCGTTACCTGCCCCCCATTTCTTGTTTATGTTTGTCCCTGAAAGCTAGGATGTGCCTTTTTAGCTTGCAGAAAATATTTTATATCATGACAAGCACTAAGAGTATCAAATCAATGCTTTGTACAGATTATTCAGAAAGACCAATACAAAGAACAGGACTACACAACTACTATGGCCTGAAATTTATAGTTCCCAAATGAACAAACTGTACTGTGTAATATATTGTCATCATTTTACAAAATGATGTCCATTCTGTTCAAGATTAGAACATTACATACAGCAGATTAAAAATGTGGGCTTGTTAGCTTACATCCACTTAACATGAACACAGCTTTTAATAATCAAAAATATGCTATCATCTACAAGCCATCAATATCTTTAACTTACTATGAAAAGCAATCTACTGGGCTTTAAAGACTTGCTTTAATCATGAGTTACAGATCAAGAGGTACATAACCTGTGTAACCAATACTGACCTGGAAACTGACTGATGAACAGACATTCTTAGCAATCAGAAAACACAATTGCTGTATGCGCACAGTCCTAAATTAGGCTCTCCTGACATTTCCAAAATTAAGCATTTGTAGATGCAATAACCAAACTCCCACTGCCATTCTTTATATGGGACTTCTAGTGTGAGCTTCATCCCATGTAATATTAAATAGCCATTCAATGTCATAATCTGTACATAATTCATGGCCTGTGTCCCTTCCCCATGTACCACAATGCAAATCATTATGATAGCATCCTTCTGATACTGTTTTAAGAATGTTTTTCCTTTGAAGTAATAAAAATATAGTTTTCGTGACAAGATGTGTCTTTTGCAGATGACCCTGCAGCCTTTTTGTTATACATTATTCTAATGTCAGTTAAGCGCTACTAGAACTCTCTTCTCAAAAATCTTGTCAGTGCAGCCAAAGCCTGCATTCCAAACATGTGGAAAAAAAGTCTTCTCTGCCCACTATTGAGGAGTGGCTGGATCGCATGACTGACCTACAGTTATTGGAGAAATTATTGCCTGATGAAGTTCCGGTCTTTGGAACGGAGCGCAATGCGTACAGAAGGAAGGAAGTTGCCAGACGTCACCCGCGATCACCGCTGCTTTGATTTTACCTGAGGTCTGTTCTTACCAGCGGTTTTTATCTACATGCTTATGTACCTAGCACTGGGTAACAGTGCTATACTTGTGAGTACCCATTTTACTTTATTAAAGAATACTTGAAACGTGGCAGAGAGCACTATATATTTCTTTTAATCCGCATGTGATACTGGTATACCTATCCCTAGCGGTGTGGAATATTAGAGTGTAGATTTTCTGATCTCTGTCCTGCATGCGTGGGGATATTAAAGTGAAAACTACCACTACACTTTCCTAAAGGTGCTGTATGACCCTCGTTATAAGGGTCATGACATGAAGGTGAGCTGCTAGTGTTACCAAAGGTGGTGGATCTGCTTGGAAGCACTTTATCAAGTTTTTTTCATCACAAGTACACTGGGGTGCTGCTTATGATATGGACTGTTATGACTATGGACATTAAGCATATGATCCTATGCATGATGTATATATATATGAATTTTAGAGTTTTTAATTAAATGCTGCACTTTATGAACGAAATACTAACTGTGGGACTTGATATATTGGCCCGTGGTGTTCAGCTGCTTTAGGGCGTGGTGTTAAAGTGCTTGTCAACCTGTGACAAGCACTTTAACCTACAGGTAAGCCTATAATAAGGCTTTCCTGTAGGTTCCCTGCATATCTCCTAAACCTGCACGGTTCAGGAGATATGCAGTGTAATAGCATTGCCGACGTCACTTCGGCACATGCGCAGTGAAGAAACGGCCCCCAAGCCGTTTCTTCGCTGTGATCATGCCGTGACTGGCAGCTCCCGCGCACATGCACGGGAGTGATGTTATGCGATTCCGGCCAGTCACAGAGCCAGAGTCCCGGCCCCGGAAGGAAGAGGGGCAGAAGATGGGTGCGGCCTGCACAGGAGACATCGCTGGACATTGCGGGCTTCGTTTGCAGGTAAGTGACATATAATGGGCTACTATGCGATGCATAGTAGCCCATTATGCTTCTACTTTACAGGCGAATATAGAGGAAGTAAACCCTATCAGGGTTTACTTCCTCTTTAAGCTGCTTTAGGGCAATATTGTGACCTGAAAGAACAATCGGAAAAACACTTCAAACTTTGGACCCCCTAGTTCCCATATAGGGACTCTAAGAAGTACACAGTTGGCTCCTAATTGGGGCGCCGATGTGGGAAACCAATGGGACTAACCACTCCCCCCTTTCTTTTTTTTTTCTTCTCCTTCACCCCCTACTTCTTCCCTCAGTCACCCCACTGCATATATGCTTGCCCCTTAGAAAATTAAAAATGAGAGCTTGAACTGCAGTACATACAGGGCTCAATTCACAAAGAGTTATTTTACTCATAAAATCTGAAGTAAAATAACTAGATGTTTTCAAATTTTTTTTGCAATTCACAAAAAAAAACACTACTAAAATAAAGCTTATTATTATTTCATGAAAATGTGAGACATTCTTCTCATGAAACCATGTGGTATTTTATCTCATGACATGATATCCAGTGGGATGGATACAGTTAAGGATTACAACCCCTTCAGTTTTTATTACTAACAAATAGGTTAAATGGTTTAAACTGTAGAAATATGCCAGCTCTTTAAGGCCCCTTTCACACTTGTGCAACTTGTCCTGCAACTTGGGACTGCAAAGTCACATGACAAGTGGCACCCCATGATTTACAATGAGTACCATTCATATCTGTGTGTCTTCAAGTTGCAGCGACTTCAAAGTAGAAATAACTTTGGTCTGACTTTGATGCAACTTGAGGTTCACACACCTCAAGATTACACAGGCATTGCTTCAAGTCGCGCCAAAGTTGCAGCAAAATCACGACCAGGTCGCACAAGTGTGAAAGGGGCCTTAGTCAGTGCGCTTTTGTATTAATACAAAAGAAAAAAGATGATTGGAATATCAGACAAAGGTAAGCTGCTTTTACAGGACACACTTGGCATATCAAAAACAACCAAATTAAATTAAGTAAATACAAAATATCTTTATAAATGTCAATACTGAATGAAAATAATTTTAAAAACCACACATATATATCAATATCATTGTTACACCAATAAAAAAAATATAGCTTTGTCATTGGGGGTATTTACCTTCACTTCTGTGAAGCCAAAACAGGAAGTGAGTGGAAATCCCTTGGGACCCCCCAGGTCACCAGAACTAGTGCCCCCATTGGAAGATTTCCCTTCTATTACTTTTCCGGGACAGAACCCAAAATTTAGGATTTTCTGTCACTTTCAATGATATTGGTAAACAGTACAAATAAGGAGGGTGAATATCCCTAACGGGAACACAGACAGCAATAACCTGACAGGGGTGCTAATCCATCTCCACTTTATCCAAAAAAATGGCATGAGCGTGCCCGCGGGTCGGGCGGACTCTATGTCCGCTGGAGACCCGCAATCTGGTGACAGAGAGCCAGAACGGGGAACTGCCGATGTAAACACGGCGGTTTCCCGTTCTGTGAAGGGGGGCATGATAGATCTACTGATCCCTGTGATCGGGATCAGTTAGATCAGTTATGCCCCCCCCAGTTAGAACACATACAGGGAACACATTTAACCCCTTCACTGCCCCCTTAGTGTTAACCCCTTCCCTGCCAATGACATTTATACAGTAATCAGTGTCTATTTTTAGATCGCTGTATAAATGTCATTGGTCCCAAACAAGTGTCAAAAACGTCAGACAAGTCCGCCGCAATATTGCACTGCCAATAAAAATCGCAGATCGCCGCCATTACCATTAAAAAATAAATAAATAATAAAAACGCCATAAACCAATGGTCATAGTTTGTAGTTGCAATAACTTTTGCGCAACCCAATCAATATACGCCAATTGTGTTTTTTTTTACCAAAAATATGTAGAAGAACATATGTCGGCCTAAACTGATAAATAAATTCGTTTTTTTTATCTTTGGATATTTACTATAGCAAAAAGTAAAAAAAAGTGTTTTTTTTTCAAAATTTTCGCTCTTTTTTTATAGCGCAATTTAGACAGGAGCCAATTAACCTACCAGCATGTCTTTGGAGTGTGGGAGGAAACCAGAGTACCCGGAGGAAACCAAAGCAGGCACAGGGAGAACATGCAAACTCCAGGCAGGTGTCGTGGTTGGGATTTGAACCAATGTCCCTTTTGCTGCCAGGCGAAAGTGCTATCCACTACACCACTGTGCCGCCCGCATTTTATAGCACTGATCGCTGTACTGGTGTCACTGCTCCCCAAAAAGTGTCACTTAGGGTCAGATTTGTCCGCCGCAATGCCGCAGTCTCGCTAAAAATCTCAGATCGCCACCATTACCAATAAAAAACAATATAAAAATGAAAAGTCCCTAAAGCTATCCCCTATTTTGTAGACGCTATAACTTTTGCGGAAACCAATCAATATACGCTTATTGGGATTTTTTTTACCAAAAATATGTAGAAGAATACACATTGGCCTAAACTGATGAATAGATTTGTTTTTTTATTTTTATTTATTTTTTTTTGGATATGTATTAAAGCAGAACGTAAAAAATATTGTTTTTTTTTTTTTTTAATTGTCGGTCTTTTTTTGTTTATAGTGCAAAAAATAAAAACCACAGAGGTGATCAAATACCACCAAAAGAAAGCCTTATTTGTGGGAAAAAAAAGGATGCCAATTTTGTTTGGGTACAACGTCAAATAGTGACAGTGCTGAAAACTGAAAATTGGTCGGGGCAGGAGGGGGGTTTAAGTGCCCAGTAAGTACGTGGTTAACCACCTTCTTACCAGGCACTTAAGCCCCTCCCTGCACAGACCAATTTTCAGCTTTCAGCACTCTCACACTTTGAATAACTATTGCGCGGTCATGCAACACTGTACCCAAATGAAATTTGTATCATTCTTTCCACACAAATAGAGCTTTCTTTTGGTGGTATTTAATCCCTGCTGGGTTTTTTATGTTTTGTTAAAAAAAACTAAATAAGATGCAAAATTTAGAAAAAACAAACAAAACTGTTTTATATTTTGTTATAACATTTGGCAAAAAGGTAATTTTTCTCCTTCATTGATATACGCTGATGAGGCTGCACTGATGGGCATTGATAAGGTGGCACTGATGGACACTGAGAGGTGGCACTGGTGGGCACTGAGAGGTGGCACTGATGGGCATTGATAGGTGGCACTGAAGGGCACTAATAGGTGGCACTGATGGGTGGCAGCGATGGGCACTGGTAGGTGACATGGATAGGGAGCACTGCTAAGTGGCACTGATGATGCAGCACTGATTGGCATCACTGGTGGGCATTGATAAGTGGCACTAGTGGGCATTGATAGGTGACACAGATATGCGCTGGTGGGAACTGATTGGTGGCACTCATATGCACTGGTGGGCACTGGCAGGTGGCACTGGCAGGCGGCACTGGTGGGCACAGATGAGGTGGCTGAGGCTCTTTCTATTCGGGACCAATGATTGGCTTTTTTTCTCCTCACGCTATTAGCGTGAGGGAAAAAAAAATATTACCAATCTTTTGTTTACATCATGTGATCAGCTGTCCTTGGCTGACAGCTGATCACGTAGTAAGGGGCCGGGATCGGCCCCTTACTCCAATCTGTGATCAGCCAAGTCTCATTGAGTGCGCAGGCAGCTCATGCATGGGAGGACATCTACTGAAGGCCTCCCGGCAAAGTAGGTCCGCGCTGTAGCCGGACTATTAGGCTATAGCGCGGACGCGAAGTGGATAACCCCCTCCTGCCTAAGAGTAAAATAAAACTAAATGCCTAAGGCCAATTTTGCAACTTAGTAAACCTGTACATAGCATTACAACTACTTTGTGCATCCGTGGTGTATGCGAGTGATCGGCCATAGCGGCGCCACCTGACAGCTGTATCCATAAGACACACATGTGTATTACCATAAGTTCCACTCTGTTGGAGTCTTAAAAAAAGGAATGTAAAAAACATTTTTATGGGGAAGTTAAGTTTTAAGGGGAAGTATCAGATCTGACGTGTATGTACCGTATTTATATAATACACAGTTTTATTACATTTTTACATTTTTTAATTTTGACTTAAAAAGAAAATATTGAAAATACACAGTAAAAACAATATCATATGAGCCCATGGTCATATTCTATACCATACAAATAAAACAAAGAGAATAAACATCACATACATAGTCTAACTTTTGTAACCATCTTCATAGGATACCTACATAGATAGGCTGACCTGTAGAAGGTTTCCATGTGTGGTATAGCCTTTTAAACAACTGAAGATGAGATATTAAATACGGGATTATTAATAGCAAACAAAAAAAGCATGGTGGGGTTATGGGGGAGGCAGATAAGGGTGTGTGTGGAGGCGGGGGGGGGGGTCACTTTCCAGTTGTCTGGATGTCATGTTGTTTAGTTAAACCACAGGAATCTTGCCATACTCATGTATGGTTAAACCAACTGGGAGGACAGGAGGGAATAATACTTCTAGTAGTGTGTGAATTTCAGCAAGAAAAACTATGATCCCTTTAACTTTTACCTCTTGTTTTTTTTCAAAGCAGAGGAATTTTGGAAAGTCAAAGAAACATGGAGGGAGGGCAGGGATGTTTGTTTCCACATTAAAGAATGTATGTCCTCACAGCATTAATTAGGGGCAAGAGAAGGCAGTGCAAGGGGGGTAACCTGCAGAGAAAAGGACTTAGAAAACTTCAGTGGTTCTGTTGTGAATACTGACAATAATTTTTTCCACAGTGCCTGCAGCTACAAAGGTAAGTGAGGGCTCATTGTAGGCTCATTTACTACTTCTTAGAAATGTGTATATCAATAGCCAGGGCAGCAAGATCACTTTAGGGTGTGTTTTAACATACCTCAAAACTTATCTCCAGGCAAATCTAGCCCACTGCTTAATCATTCACAGCATTTCAAAGACTTTCTAAGAAGGGGATTAGGCTGTAGATCAGATCTTAATTGAACCTAAAGTGCATTAAAAATTCTCTGAAAAAAAATTCAGTGATACATTTCTCATCATGCTGTTTATGAATGCTGATTTTTATTATCCTGCTAGCTGTTTTTGGTGAGGTTCACAGCAAACACAAAAAACTTCCATATAAATGCATGGTTCTACATTTAAAAAAAAATACATGTAAAACATGCTATGCTTGTGTTTTACAAAGTTTTATTGCATACAGATACACAAAGAATACTCTTCCTCCTTGAGAAAGAAAAGTAAAATTAAAATAGGCATAACACTTCGAAAACATACTGCGACACATAAAAAATGCATTTTAAATGCATATTAGAAAGACAGTTTTAAAAAATCAGTAGAGCTCCTTAAAACAGAAAGTATCTGCTCGTTTCACTGCCCTTACAATCCAAAAGCAATGACTATAGTTCTCATTTTAGGATAATGGGTGGTGACCTCCAAATAATTCCCTTTAGACCCTAAAGGCCCGTAGACACAGTACAATTATCGGGCTAAAATTGTCGTACGACAACCTGTCGTACAATAATCTGACCGTTAATAAGTTCTATTCGACAGCCGATTTTGAATTATCATCCAACAAAAGTTATCTGAGCCGACTAGAAAACTTTTGTCTGCCGACAAGGTGTTATCCAATCTTGGGCTCGTCTGTACAGACGTTGGACAAACAAAAGTTGTAAGTACAAACACGCATGTTTGGAACCCAGGAACGAGCCGGAAGCGTTCGGTCGTGTAATGAAATCAGCGGAAGAGGCCCAAAGGGTGTCGCACGAAAACTGAACTTCCTCTTTATACACTCATAGCATGTCACTACATTCTCATTTGTTGAACGATAGCTTTACTCCCGTCAGTACTCTGGACAAAATCATAGACAGCTGATTTTGAGAAAAGTTGGATGTACGGTTGTACAACAATCGCACCGTGTGTACGAGGTTTTCAGCCTCGTACACACAATGTGAATTTCAGATGACAGAACGTACGTTTTTGTTGGATGCTTGTCTCATGTCGAAAGTGTAGAGGGTACGATAGATACAAACATTTTCAAGCAACCAAATTCAACGTCAGAAGTGACGTAATGTGATGAATATTTTTGTATGTATTTTTTTGTTTCTGAGCATGCGCAGTCATGATCATACAAACTTTTTCGCACTAAAACTGTACTAATGATACGAAAATCGGACGTTGAGTTGTCCTACAAAAAAAAAAATGTATAGCCTGCACATCCAGCTTTTGTCTGACGAAAAATCTAAATCTGCTGTCGAAAGGAGCATACTAACTAAAAATTTTGGACGACGTGCCGTAGAACGAAAATTCCCATCCGAAATTTGCATCGTGTTTACATTCCTTGTAATAGGAATAAAAGTGATCATTTTTTTTCTAAAAGGACAGTGTAAAAATGAAAAATAAACAATAAAATAAATAATAAAAAAAATAAAGCGCCCCGTCCCGCCGAGCTCGCGCGCAGAAGCGAAAGCATACGCAAGTCCCGCTCGCATATGAAAACGGTGTTCAAACCACACATGTAAGGTGTCACCGCAATCGTTAGAGTGAGAGTAATAATTATAGCACTAGACCTCCTCTGTAACTCAAACCTGATAACCTGTAGAAATTTTTAAACTTTGGTGATGGAGATTTTTAAGTGCAAAGTTTGACGCCATTCCATGATCGGGCACAATTTTGAAGCATGACATGTTGGGTATCAATTTAGCAGCTATAAAAGATGTCCATGATCTACAAGTTCACTACTTCATGACCCGTCACCAGGGTTTTCCATATGAGGGTATAAATCCAAATATAACTTCAGGAAAGGCTTCAAAGACCACCACCGTCACCCATACGCACTGGTCCTTGCCAGATGGACCAGACCCCCATCACAGAGGTTGGGTCAGCATAACACCAATGGTTAGGTTCACAGATGGCCAGCCGGTCTCCTTCGTGTCACACACTCCCCCCATCAGATCGCTCAGTATCTGGTTACCTATGCAGAGATCCTCCCTACTGCGGTTATCACATCTGTGTATGCCAGAGGCCACCACTCCCAGCGTCACACAATCCTCTAACCCGTCACTCAGGTGTTAGCCGGTATGAGATAAAGGCTCAATATAGTGTAGTATTTTAGGCATAAAAACTGTTTATTATAATAAAAGGTTGCGCTCACGTGTCACATCAAAATAGCCCGCAGTGAAACATATTTGGGAATGTTTCCAACAACCAAAATGGTCGCCACATACCGATGCGTGATGACGTCACGCGTCTTAACTCCTCCCATCGTGTTTTGTCATAGGCTGACTTTATCAAGGTCGTCAGCTTATGACAAAACGCGTTGGAAGGAGTTAGGACGCATGACGTCATCGCGCAGCAGTCTTCCTCCACTAAGTCTGGCTGCATCCATTTTAACTGTGGGCAGCTGAAGCTGCTGTCTGTTCACTTCCTGGATTTACACAGAGGCACAGAGCCTGGGGTTGAGAACATTTTGCTGCCTCCTCTAGCACTGACTCCAGGTCCTCTATATGTTTCTCATTTTCTACTGCTTCTAGAGCAGGTAGATTCAGTTCTGCCTCACGTAAAGAGGGTGAGATAAAGAAGGAGTCTTGCGCTTTTGAGCTCTGGAAACAGATGGCTGTTATAAGGCCACTAACTGTCCAAACAAATCTGACATAGTTGCAGGGAAATTGTCCTTGGTTAGATAGGCCACTTGTGTTTCTGGGATAGAGCTAGAATCGGACAAAGAGACCAGTGTTAAAACAGTGTCTGTGTCGGCGCAAGGGAAACGTCATTGCCCTCAGAGGTTTGAGTGTGTTGTAAACCTTTGATAGAGCGAGTGCTTGCCTGAGCATTTGCTGTAGTTGCCTCAAGTCTGCTTTCCGTTATTGATATCATTGAGAAAATGGGGTAAGCTTGTCCATAGAGGAATAAACAGGAGGTACCCAGTTGTCAACCTTGCTGTAGAAAAGTTTCTGTTGCAAAAGGACAGGAGATAAGAGTCAAAGTACATTAGAAACATAGAAAAGTGACGGCAGAAAAAGACTGAGTAGTCCATCGAGTCTGCCCCTTTTTATTTATTTATTTTTACATTAACCTTGTTGCCTGACTATATATTTATGTTTATCCCAAGCATGTTTGAAGCCATTTACTGTTGACTGTCTCACAACCTCTGTTGGTAGTTTATTCCAATCATCAACCACCCTTTCAGTAAAATAATACTTTCTAAGATTAGTTTTGAACTTCCCCCCAGTTAGTTTGAGCTCATGTCCCCGTGTTCTTGATTTTGGTTTCATATTGAAAAGACTGCCCTCCTGAACCTTATTCACCCCCTTGATGTATTTAAAGGTTTTAATCATGTTTCCCCTCTCCCTTCTTTCCTCCAGACTGTACATATTATATTACATTATAAGGGCTCTGGTGGTAAAATTGTAACCTGTGGTGTGGCGTAACATCTAGCCATCCACCTAAGATTAAGCTCTGAATGATAGAGCTTTAAAAGTGTGCATGTTCTCCCTGTGCCTGAGTGGGTTTCCACCGGGTAATCTGGTTTCCTCACACATTCCAAAGACATGCTGGTAGGTTAATTGGCTCCTGTCTAAATTGGCCCTAGTATGTGTATGTATGAATATGAGTTAGGGACCTTAGATTGTAAGCTCCTTGAAGGCAGGAACTGATGTGAACGTACAATATATATATATACAGTTTCTCACAAAAGCGAGTACACCCCTCACATTTTTGTAAATATTTTATTATATCTTTTCATGTGACAACACTGAAGAAATGACACTTTGCTACAATGTAAAGTAGTGAGTGTATAACTTGTATAACTGTAAATTTGTTATCCCCTTAAAATAACTCAACACACAGCCATTAATGTCTAAACCGCTGGCAACAAAAGTGAGTACATCCCTACGTGAAAATGTCCAAATTAGGCCCAATTAGCCATTTTCCCTCCCTGATGTCATGTGACTTGTTAGTGTTATAAGGTCTCAGGTGTGTATGGGGAGCAGTTGTATTAAATTTGGTGTTATCGCTTTCAATCTCTCATACTGGTCACTGGAACTTCCACATGGCACCTCATGGCAAAGAAATTTATGAAAAAAAGAATTGTTGCTCTACATAAAGATGGCCTAGGCTATAAGAAGATTGCCAAGACCCTGAAACTGAGCTGCAGCACGATGACCAAAACCATACAGCGGTTTAACGGTTCCACTAAGAACAGGCCTTGCCATGGTCGCCCAAAGAAGTTGAGTGCACGTACTCAGCGTCATATCCAGAGGTTGTCTTTGGGAAATAGATGTATGAGTGCTGCCAGCATTGCTGCAGAGGTTTAAGGGGTGGGGGTCAGCCTGTCAATGCTCAGACCATATGCCGCACACTGTGTCAAATTGGTCTGCATGGCTGTCGTCCCAGAAGGAAGCCTCTTCTAAAGATGATGCACAAAAAAGCCCACAAACAGTTTGCTGAAGACAAGCAGACTAAGGACATGGATTACTGGAACCATGTCCTGTGGTCTGATGAGACCAAGATAAACGTATTTGGTTCAGATGGTGTCAAGCGTGTGTGACGGCAACCAGGTGAGGAGTACAGAGAGAAGTGTGTCTTGCCTACAGTCAAGCATGGTGGTGGGAGTGTCATGGTCTGAGGCTGCATGAGTGCTGCCAGCACTGGGGAGCTACAGTTCATTGAGGGAACCATGAATGCCAACATGTACTGTGACATACTGAAGCAGAGCATGATCCACTCCCTTTGGAGACTGGGCCCCAGGGCAGTATTCCAACATGATAACAACCCCAAGCTCACCGCCTTGCTAAAGAAGCTGACGGTGAAGGTGATGGACTGGCTAAGCATGTCTACAGACCTAAACCCTATTGAGCATCTGTGGGGCATCCTCAAATGGAAGATGGAGGAGCGCAAGGTCTCTAACATCCACCAGCTCTGTGATGTTGTCATGGAGAAGTGGAAGAGGACTCCAGTGGCAACCTGTGAAGCTCTGGTGAACTCCATGCCCAAGAGGGTTAAGGCAGTGCTGGAAAATAATGGTGGCCACACAAAATACTGACACTTTGGGCCCAATTAGGACATTTTCACTTAGGGGTGTACTCACATTTGTTGCAAGTGGTTTACATATTAATGGCTGTGTGTTGAGTTATTTTGAGAGGACAGCAAATTTACACTCTTATACAAGCTGTACACTCACTGATTTACATTGTAGGAAAGTGGCATTACTTCAGTATTGTCACATGAAAAGTTACAATAAAATATTTACAAAAATGTGAGGAGTGTACTCACTTTTGTGAGATACTGTATGTAAAGTGCTGCATAAAATTGACAGTACTATATAAGTACCTGTAATAAAATAAATAAATAAATAAAAGTTTGAAAACCTGTTAAGTGACTAAAACCGAACACATTCCTGGTTTCTTGATAGTTTGTCATAGGACAAACCTATCTTACCTTTCCATGTTGCTGGTCCGTTTTAGGGTCCAGGCTATGCCTGTCACTGTGGACATACCACAGGTAGGGTCCAGTACCTGAAGCAACACTGCAGGCTGTTTCCACAGCATGGGGTAGAGGTACAGTTTCCAGGGTATTAATTAGGTGGCACCAATCTGGCTTGCACTTTTTCTATTGTTAGCGTGTTCCTGTGCAGTTCCTGGTGTGAAACAGCCATGCAAGTGCAGTTGTACTCATTTTCATCAAAACTCAGTGAATGTGGTAAAGCTGTGCTGATTTCCATCATCCAATTATGTCCAAGCAAAAGTTATGTTTTTTTATTTTTTCCCTTGCACCCGATTGGGTATTATTTATACAGTGAAGCTTTACCACACTCACAAAACTCTGTGGAAAATGAGTGCAACTGCACTTGCAAAGTTAACAGTCTATTTGCCATTAGTAAATCAACCCCAGTATATTTGGAATAGTAAAGGTTACTGCTGAGCTATATGTAGTATCACAAGGGTTCACTTTTGCCTTGATCCACAGACGATTCTGACAGAATGAGCATTTTAAACCTAATATGTAACATATTCCTAATGCTGCACAAGAGGAATGTGTACATAACACTTAGGATCTGATAAATTAGCTGTTTACACAAACCTCTTGTGTAACCTAGTATGCAAGAATCTCTGGAGCTGGAATATTTGCAGAAAAAACTGGAAATACACATGGGAGTCCAGCTGTTTAGAGGGGTTAGGGAACCAGTTCTGATCAGACATTGGTAAAGTATTTTATTGAAAATATTATGAAAAGATGCACGAAAGAGACAAGTTAATATTACCAACTATAATCTCGCTGTATGGAAAATAAGGGCAGAGACACCACTGCAAACTTTTCTGGCTGGTTCCTCATTTCTTCGTTCTCTCATTTACTCTTATGGATAAGCTGTCTGTCACTGGGAAGCATGATATAATGTATAGGATTTTTTCTACAAGTGAGGGCAGGTTGCAGCAGCAGCTACACGGCTGCATAGCATAGATCTGGTGGGGTTGGGGTAGCGTGGACAACTCAGTATAAGACATTAGGGAGTGCTATTGATTGAGGAGGTAAACCTAAAAGTATAGTCATCACTCTGTAGTGCATTATTCATATTTACAATACATATGGAGAGTGCACTTTGGAGTCAAGAACCTTGTCAGTAGCCCCTATTGGATCTCCAAGGCAATATATGCACTCCAGGGAAACAAGATATTTAGCTCACAGCAATGCCTTGGGTATCACCAGGACAGAAAGTGAGGGGAAATACACCCAAAAAGGTCATGGTATGAAACCACACCTCACTAAAAAAAAAAGTTTTGGCTAGCGTTCCAATGTAAACCCAGTGACTATTTGTGATAGCTTATGAACAATAGTATTTCATTTCATATTTGCAGGTCTGGGCTTGTGAATAGAGCTAGGACAGGCTTGCCATACTGGTGCTTTTTGGGCTCTCTCCTTTTTTGTGGCCCTCCAAAATTTAAGGACCAAAAAACAATTGTGCCATCTGCTGTTTTCCAGTTGATAAGTTACACTACTTTAAATAATTTTGCTAGTAAACACTCCATGACATGCTGTTTGGCCCCTGTGACAGGGGTTTTGGAGGGGACTGCAGGGTAGCCTCGTGCTTACTGACTATGGGCCCTGGCTTTTGGGGTCTCTATTCGTAGGAGGTGTGCGCCTCCCTTGGAGTGGTTTTGCTTCGGATTGGGGTCCATTGCTCCCTGAAACATACACACTCTGGGAACCTAGGACCTGGATACAGATGTGGGGCCTCTGTGCCCAGACCAGCAATGGCTGCTTCACCCTCTCCTAGACTCAGAGACTGAGAATAAATGTTAACATAATCAGCTCAAAACAACATGATGCTGGGGTCTCCTGCTACAATCTGTTTACTAAGGTGTCTTTCTCTCATGGTATAATCTCCCCATTGTATGCCTCCTAGGTGTGAATTCACATTGTTAATTGATTCACCTGTTTCTGTCTGTCTGCTAATCCTCTTGAATATGTGACAAGCATTGTGTCCACTTTACCTTGTTACCGAACCATTGTGGGATGTTTATGTGTTTATGTTAGCTGTTCATTAGAAGTATTGAAATTACTGTTTACAGTTTGCATTCTTTAGGATAATGTGATCAAGCTCTTACCTGATTTTTTGTGGTATATTCTGTGTAAATTTACAATAAAGTCAGTTCCAGCTTGCACCTAAGCTAGTGTCATCTAGTGCTTGGATGCAATGCTCAGCTATAATACCTGGTTCCTGGTTCTAGAGTGGAGGAAGCTGTATCTTGGCAGAAGCACCCAAGTGGGGCGCCAAGTGGCCCATCACAGTCCCTTTCTTTGAAACAAATATGTTAGCTTACAAATTTTCAAAGTGAAACATTTTTTCCTTGCAGCTTCTAGTCCTTAGATGTGGTGGCTGCATTAATTATCTTTTTTCAGGATAACAACATTTTCCGCAAGTACAGAAAATATTTGTTATCTTGCAAGCAATGCAGTGTCCTTATAACTTTCTGTGAGCTAAAAAGACAGCAAAAACATTTATCTGTCTTGTGTAAACTACTTATACCATCAACCTTCATGTAATGGACATAAACATATGCAAAGCCCAGCCTGTCTGACAACCAAGCCGGCCTCCATAGATACAATGGAGGAGTAAGTGTAACCATGAAGGGACAGACAAAAGTCTGTTATTCTTAGGGTTACCAGGTAAAAATAAAAGGAAAAAGCCTGAAAAAAGGAAACAAAATGCAGTCACCGCATCTAAAGACTGGTAAGCTGCAAAATACTAGGATTGTTGGCGTATGGTAAAATCCTGTTCTTGAGGTTACATGATTGATAGTGTTGAATAGAGAAACTGGTCCATCTAGTTCATTAAGCAACACAAGGTCAGATTAATTCTGAGATGTATAGGTTACAACAGGCAGTTGGTTGGCCAGTGTAAATCCTCCAACTCCTATCATGATTTAGTTTTGTCCAAATGCAGTAGTAGAAGAGTTCACAAAATGGGAGGGACCTGTGTCCCTTAATAAGCTTCAAGAAGAGGATTTTACAGTAAGTAGAAAACCCTGTTTTCTTATTTGATCATTATGAGACACAGGGTCAGAAGAATTTTAAGATGTATGGAGCATCAAAAAGCAGTCCAAATGACGGGTGGGCAACACAGCAACAAGAATGCCAGTAGACCCATGAGAACAGTGAGACTGCGATAGCCACAGCTCAAAGGGCTGTCTGAAAGACCTTATACCCAAAGCATGCATCAGCTGAGACCTGAAGATCTACATAGTAGAACTTAGACAACATGTAGACTGAAAAATAGGTGAATGCCTTGCAATCTGTCACACAGATGCTGAAAAGCCCAAGAGACAGTAATGGATCTAGTAGAAGGTGCCTTGACAGGAAAAGGTGGGGCTTGGATAAAGAGCTTCCGAAGCCACCTAGAATGGTGGAAGAAGAGGGAGGCAGTCCCCTATGAGAACTCTTAGGGATAACAAAAAGAGAGTTAGTAAGGCTAAAACGAGCATATTCAAACAATTGAGGGAAACCTCATTGGGATATACTGGAACAGGACAAAGAGATGGGACAGGATATGGTGATTGGAGAACAATGTTCTGAGTAAGGTGAATAGAAGTAAACTCATTACAGAGAAAATAGGTCATAGGTCCCAGCAGCATAGGAGTAACATAATCAGATAGTCCACTATCCCTTATTACCTATGCCAATAAAGCCAACAACTGTGAAGCAAGATAGTACTTGGGTCCCTGGGACTGAAGATTTGGTGGATGGTGATGAGTCCAAATAAAGTCTGCCAGGAGCCTTATGAGTTCCTAGGACCACATCCTTCTAGGTGAGTTTGAAGCAGGCCGGGAAGGAGCCTTAGTGGAGGAAAGGCAAGGATAAGGTTGAACTCACTGCTATGATGATCCCTGGACTTGGAGACAAACCTGTCTATCTTGAGTCTAAAGGCCAGTAAGTCCACATCTAGCATGCCACACCTGTGATAGATGCCTTGAAATGCCTCTAGGTGGAGAAACAGCTCAACATCGATGACTGAGAAAATCCACCTGTCAATTTTTAATGCTTGGGATGTGAACAGTGGATAGGACCAAGTTCTCTCTTAGGACCACAAGGCTTCTGGTTCCCTCTGATGACAGACATAGCCATTGCATTGCCTGATTAAATCAAGATCAGTAGCTCGTAACCAAAAGTTCCAGCATTTAACCACTTGCTTACTGGGCACTTAAATCCCCCTCCTGCCCAGGCCAATTTTCAGAGCTGTCGCACTTTGAGTGACAATTGCACAATCATGCAACACTGTACCCATATGAAATTTTTATCATTTTTCCCCACAATTGGGCTTTCTTTTGGTGGTATTTAATCACTGCTGGTTTTTTTTTTAATTTTTTGCTAAAAAAAATGAAAAAAGAACAAGATTTTTGAAAAAAAAAGTGTCATAGTTTGTTATGATTTTGAAAACAGGTAATGTTTTTTTTCACTGATGCGTGCTGATGAGGCTGCACTGATAGGCTGCACTGTTGGGCACAGATAGATGAGAGGTGGCACTGATGAGGTGGCACTGATGGGCACTGATGGGTGGCACTGATGGACACTGGTAGATGACACTGATGGCCATTGATTGGAAGCATTAGTGGGCATTGATAGGTGGCACTGGTGGACAAATGTAGGGGGCACCGTGGGCACTGGTAGGTGGCACTGTGGGCACTGTTAGGTGGCACTGGTGGGTACTGACAGGTGGCACTGGCAGGTGGCGGGCACATGAGGCAGCCACGGCTCTCGGTGTGAGGGACCGATATCCCTCTGACAGAAGCCGGTGATCAGCTTTTTTCCCCTCGTGCTAACAGCGTCAGGGGAAAAAAGAAAACGATTACCAATCTTCTGTTTACATCATGTGATCAGCTGTCATTGGCTGACAGCTGATCACAAGGTAAGGGGCTGGGACCGACCCCTTACTCTGATCTGTGAACTGCAGAGTCTTATAGACTCGGTGATCACAGAGCGTGTGGTGCGCGTCCCCGCAGGGACGCACACTCAGCGCATGCTAGGGAGGATGTCTAATGACAGCCACCCAGAAATTAAGGCCCGCACTGTAGCCGTCATGTGGCTATAACGTGGACGGGAGGTGGTTTAAGGGACAGGCAACCTTTTTCTGGAAACCAGGAACCCTGGACCTATAAGAAAGTCCAGGACCCCACCCCAGCCTGTCAGACTGGCATCCATCCTGAGAATTTTCCAGACCAGAGGTAGGAAGGACTTTCTCCACTTCAGGGATAGGTTTAAGAGCCACCAGGCAAGAGGCAATCTGGCATCAGGTCACAGATGAATCGGTCAATTCAGAGACTGCACTTTCTTGTCCCACGCAGTCAGAATGCTGAGATGCAACAGCCTGGAGTGGAACTGTGCAAAAGGGATTGCCTTAAGGGAGGCCACTATCAAGCCCTTAACTACTATGCAAAAGCCGAGAGTGTTTTCTGAACCTGTGCATAGTTAAGTCACTTAAGCTTGTTTCCATGTCCTATGCATAAGAACATAGTAACTTGGGTGCAGAAAAATAGCAGCAGATGCTCTGGGCTAATGAGTCAAATTTTTAAATATTTGAGTGTAGCAAAAGGCAGTTTGTTCACAAAGGCCTGGAAAGCAATACAATACAATGTCTGCAGGCAACATTGAAGCACGATGGAGGTACCTTGCAAATTTAGGGCTGCATTTCTGCACATGGAGTTGGAGATTTAGTCAGGATCAATAGTGTCCTTAATGCTAAGAAATACAGGCAGAATTTTATCCTGCAGGAGGACAATGATCACAAACATACAGCCAATGTCAGTAATAACTATTGTCACTTCAGGAACTAGAAAATGTACATACAAAGATGCAAGCACTAGACACTTTCCAAACCCTCCTACAGGTCAGATCAGAACTCCTAGAAGAACTAGGAAAAAAATGAACCTCAAATACATCCTATCCCAGAAATTATTTTATGAATACGGCAATAAATCAGGGAAACTACTAGCAAGGGCTCTACCCAAGAGAGCAGCCTCGACAATACATTCCTTGATGGACTCCTTAGGTCGCAAAATCAACGCCACCCCCCCCCCCCGACCCCATCAGACTCATCTAAAACAGACATACCAAGTAGGGTAACAGCTCCGACGAGAG
>BLSH010422102.1:2391310-2406841 GCA_018402905.1 Glandirana rugosa
ACTCTGATAGTTGGTGTCCGACACATGACCTTGATGGAGGGGACAGTGGAGTACGTCTATAGTCTCTTTGTTTCATCGTCTGTTTTTAATGTTGGGGGGGGGGGGGGGTGTTATAAAATGATCAGCTCTGGGTGCCAAATGTACTATGTATGCCACTGACCCCAGCACGAAGGACAGGGAATTCACATCTTGTCTGAGACTGCTTTAAAGTGATTGTAAACCTCAGACATGAAATATCAACAAAGCATGTCTTTCTATAGTGTGTCTCAATCCAAAGCACTAATTGTAATTTTTGTCTGCTACTTTGTTTCTCTGATATCTGCATGAGGTGACAGGGGAGGTAGTTCCAGTACACAGCCTGTGGTTGATAGTCTCAGCTCTGTTCCTCTGTGCTGTGTGAAGGAGTGTGTGTCCTTCCCCTCCAATCAACACTCATTAAGCTCTGCAGCTCCTGCTTTCTACAAGAGGAGAGGAGAGAAGACTGCAGATAAGCAGGTACAACTTATGTAGGCGGATTTGTTTCATCTCCATGTATCACCTGAGGCTATTCACTTCACTCAGTATATGTGAGGATTTACAAGCACTGTAATTAAAACAAGCAAGCAGCAACTGCAGGAACAATAAAAACTTTGGTCAGCACTGTTTAAGGTAAAGCACAGTTTACAGTTACAAACTATATCAATCAGGAATGTGTAACATACAACATAGCATATGATGTGCCTTAAGTAGGTATTCAATAGACGGAATAATAAGAGTTAGTTGACCCCCCAGCATTAGAACCCCCCCATCCGAGCATTACCAAGCACTAAAGGCTTGCTGGATTTACTTGAAAGGGACTACACAACACAAAACTCTCAGGGACTGCAATGGTAGATCACTGACTGACTGAGTTAACTTGTTAGATATAATTGCTCCTCTGGTAATGTGCAGTTATGCTAATAAACAAAAGAAAATCTTTTAAAATATGTCCATAATCTGCAGAATATTTGGGAAAACTCGGTTAGAACCCTTGGACCAGGGGTGTCCAACCTGTGGCCCCAGAGAGTTTAGCATGTAGTCGGGACCATCTGGAGAGACCCTGGGGATGCCGTGCAAGCACAGCAGCCACGGCGGCCAGCACAACAAGCCCGGCCCAGGCACATATGTAGGGACACCAGGGATGCCGTGAGCACATAGCAGCCGCGGCAGCCTACATTGACAAACCAAGCAAATGAGGGATGCTGGGGCTGCCATGTTTACAATAGCACCGGCAGCAGGGAATGCAGGGGTGCCAGGTAAGTAAATGCTGCATGCCCAGATCTATGAGGGAGGTTTGCGCACCCCCCCACCCAGATTTTAACCCCCCCCGGGACCCCTGCTCACAACTCCCCTCACCTCCCCACACAGCAAATACATAGACTACATTCACACCGGCAATTAGGGGCGGTGCAAACTGAAGAGGCAGTTCCTTCTGCGGCTCTCATGGGCTGTCAACGGGTAAGTGTGGCTGCCGACCCTGTTCACTATAATGACAATTCGCTGGCAGCCATATCAATTTGCGTCTCTCTACACAGCCTGCGATTACCCACAGTGATCACTGCTGAATGCACTTTTTTTGCGTCCAGCAGTGATCACCACAGGTAATTGCTGCCTGTGCAGAAAGCCACAAATGGGTGTGGCCTGTCATTATACATACCTCCCAACTGACCCTGATTTCCAGGGACTGTCCCTGATTTGGAACACAGTCCCTCTGTCCTCCTCATTAGATTTGTCCCTCATTTTTTGTCCGATCTATATATTTGTATAAAAAAAAAGGGTTTACCTAATCTTTTTTTTTTTTTTGTCTAAGACTCCTTTAAAGCGGAGCTCCACCTGGGTGAAAAAAAAATGAAAAGTCAGCAGCTACAAATACTGCAGCTGCTGAGTTTTAATAGAAGGACACTTACCTGTCCTGGGAGCCCACGATGTTGGCACCTGAAGCCGACCCATCCACCGGCTCTGGGTGCAGGCGCCAGCATCCTTACTAAGGGAAACAGGAAGTGAAGCCTTGCGGCTTCACAGCCTGTTTCCTACATGCGCATGCGTGTGTCATGCTGCACTCTCTGAAAGGTCCCTGCTGTCTTATGGGACCTGTGTGGCTCCCAGAAGGCAGCAGGGGGGAAGAGGAGGGCCAGACATTCTGTAGATGACCGCGGCAATTTTCCCCCGGAAGTGAGAGCGGATACCTGGTTTTGACAGGTATCCACTCCTCCCTGAAAGGTGACAACTGTGGCATCGGAGATGGGGGGGGGGGGGGGAATCAGATCCACGGAAGTGCAATTTTTGGGTGGAACTCCGCTTTAAGCGGCATGGCAGGGGGTGTGTCCTATGCCTACATACTTAAGTGTCCCTCGTTACCATCTCAAAAAGTTGGGAGGTATAAAGGACAATTGCTCAGGCATGGAAGAAACCCACGGCCCCTTTTCAGGAAATATAAAACCGTTTGACAGTCATGATGGTCAATGAGCAAATATCTAGTATTCTTAAAGACACACATGCTAAGTTCCTTAAAGTCTGGGTGCCATGGTTGGTGTATGCCTTCCCTGAACTCCCCCGAACTAGTGTGGGTCAGTGCTAACTGGTACCCTGGGTGATCCTGGGCCCCCTTCTCCTCCATTTTCCCCTTTACTCCATCTCTACCTTCTTCCTTTGACTTTTCTTACTATTTTCTTCTGTCCCATTCCAGGGCTTTTAGCCCTCTTGAGTTATTAGATATTTTCCCTTGTTATTCTTGCACTCTATGGAGTTTACCCCAAATATACGAATGCTGCATTCAGATTTTATGTGATCATTTAATTAGAAGGCTTCCCTCCTCTGTTTATGTTGTATGTTCCATGTTTTCTATGTGCCCTTATGTGGACAGCCTAAGTGCCTCCAACGTTATTGTATGTTTCAATGCTATATCTGCAATAAAAATGATTGAACCAGGAAAAGTTTGGAGATATGCATTATAGTGAATAGGCCCGACAGCCACACCAAACCCAATGAGAGCTGTAGGAGGACCTGCTCATCAGCTCTCCTTATTGTTAGTGTATTTTATGTGTGGCCCAAGACAACTGTGTATTTTATGTGTGGCCCAGGAAAGTCTAAAAGTTAGACACCCCTGCCTTAGCCATTGAGATGTTACAAGAACAAGCAGTTATACATTCTTGGAAAGCATCAGTTATGAAAATGCAAGTGTGATGATTAATTATTATATGCATAATTTGTGATATTCTCAAAGTAGGAAGAGGTAAGTATTTAAACAAAAAGAATATAAACAGCATTCTTTAATGTGAAAATGACAGCCAAAACTTTGACAAGATGGCTTCATCCTTCAGTATAGAAAAACAAATGAAGTTATTGATAGAGGGAGCACTGTAAACTCTAGGAGAGGTGATAAATACCTATAGGTGTTACACTTTATACATACTTGGAATGCATGCACTTCACATGAAGAAAAAAAAACTTTACATTAACTGTATGAACATTGCATATTTTCAAGAATGACCTATGATGATTATCAGATTTAAATATTTTCTGTGTATATGTCAATTTATATATTTGTAAATAAACATCACCAAAACTGATGTACTTGTTTCTCATACGTACTCAAGACAATGCAATCTGATATTATAAAAGGAAAACAATAAAATGTTCTTTTGCTGTACTGATGTAATCAGTGTGCAAACAAAGGTTTAATAACCAAATAAGTATTTATTGCCTACATTACCAAACATTCTTGCCCAAGTTATTTACATTTACTATGTTCACCAGTTAAATATT
The DNA here is from genome assembly GCA_018402905.1 of Glandirana rugosa. Classification (NCBI taxonomy): domain Eukaryota; kingdom Metazoa; phylum Chordata; class Amphibia; order Anura; family Ranidae; genus Glandirana; species Glandirana rugosa. Next base: position 2,395,094 of record BLSH010422102.1, read on the forward strand.
TTAATTACCATATAAAGGAGATATTACAGATCCAGGTAACTTTTAACATTTTGAGAAAATACAAAACCAATGCCTTAGGCTCCATTTACATGGGACCCTGAACGTTGACAGCCAGAAACCGGCATCTAAAATGTCAGTTTTTTTTTTTTTTAAATGGAAATGCCTGTAAATGAAAAGCTCCTAGACGCAAGTTACTGCGTTTAGGCGCATTTACAAGCTGTTTGGCATTTCAAATGCCTCTGAACTGGCGTCTCAACCAATTTTATTGCGTTACAAAAAAAGCCTCTAAACTCAACCGCCTGGAAACTACCTTAAACGACCCTGTGTAAATGTACTGATAAGATAACACAGAGGAAAGTTCAGGGGCAGCTGAAAAAATTCCCAAATGCCTCTAAACGTCCGTTTACCAGCAGCAGTGTGAATGAGGCCTAAAGACGAACCTTCTCAAAAGGGAAGTTGTTGTTATAAAAAATATACCCTGCAAACAACCTTCAGAAAGAGACAACAGTAAGTACGTATCGTTCCTGGTGCACAGAATTTCACCTTGAGAGCTGCGGAGGACCCGGGAGCTCGACACCCCATGAGTGTCAGTCTCCCATCAGCACAATTACAAGGCAGGTTAGTGGCGTTCAACAATGCAGACAGTGGGAAAAGTACTGTCATCTTTCACTGGTTTGCATCCACTTAGTAGATGTAAATTCTAACTAGATGGCATTCAGCTTGCAAAAGTAATGTGTATCATAAACAACTGCCATTTCTTTTTAGAATACTCGTTTTCACCATTTTTCCAGCCTATGTTATATCTAAGTGCTGCTGATATCCATCAGCCACTTCTGGTCTACACGAACGCACTCTAAACAAATAGACTGAAGTACACTTTCTCAGAGCTGTACTATTTATTACTCCATCATACGTATACACACTACCAATAATGTTAATGCACCCTGGTATTTTATTTTTTTTATATGCAAACATTGTATTTGTAATTTTCTTCTTATTTTTATAATATTTACATTATTTTTGATGCACTGGAACATTTTAATGCTAATGCAAATAAAAAAGTATCACAAACAGTTCTAATTTGTTTTTGTTGAAAGTGCACCAACATGTCTACAATCACCTCCAACTTATTAATGTAATTAAGGTAATGTATGTAGAGTATGTATATTGGTGCATATACACGGATTAGTCATAACTGTTTGACCACTGACAGGTTGATTATCTCGTTAAAATGGTATATGAAAGTTATCAGGATATACTTAGCAACAAGTAAACATGTTGACCCTGAAGTTGATGTGTTGAAAGCAGAAAAATGGGCTTTATTGTGTATGGGGCTGTGTAGCCAGTCAGGGTGCCCATGCTGACCCATATCCACAGCCAAAAACCCCAATGGGCATGTGAGGATTCAGATTCAGTAATAATTTATTACTTTGAATGACAACTGCGCGGTCATGCAACATGCACCAATTTTACAGATAAGTAATTTCTCTTTGTCACTGATATGCGCTGATGAGGCTGCACTGATAGGCTGTACTGATCGGCACTGATAGACTGCACTGATGGGCACTGATAAGCTGGCACTGATTAGCTGCACTGATGGGTACTGATTTTTTTTTTTTTCAAAATTGTAGCTCTTTTTTTGTTTATAGCAGTGATCAGAAGTGAAGTATAGGTGATCAAATATCACCAAAAGAAAGCTCTATTTTTGGGAAAAATGAACATCAATTTCGTTTGGGTACAATGTCGCACAACCGCGCAATTGTCAGTTAAAGCGACGCAGTGCCGTATCGCAAAAAATAGCCTGGTCATTAAGGGGGAAAATCTTCCGGGGCTGAAGTGGTTATAAATCTAAGGAACAGTGACACCCCAGTGATGTCGCTGGGTGGCACCACCCCCTTGTGATGTCAATGACCCAGCATGCATCAATTCCAATAAGCCCCCTGCCCACATCAACATAAGGACAAGGTGCCTTTGGGGGGGGGGGGTGAGCCCTACTGCCACAAAGTACCCCACCCATGTTGAGGTCATGTGGCCTGTTATGGTTCGGGGGGGGCACTCGCTCGTCCACACCCTTTCTTGACTTGCCTGGTATGGATTCAGGGGAGTAACCCAAAGCCTTTTTATTTCTTATTTTTTTCATTGTCAGCAATTCTTGCTTTTACATTCAGCTGTCAGCAGGAAACCCTGCTGCCAGCTGATGACTCATCGTTTGTTGAGGATGCGGCAGCCGTCTGCTCTCTAACATTTACTGGTTGTTAAGGATGCCGGCGACCGCCTGCTCCCTAACAACCAGCTGTTTATGGCTGTGTACGACTGTCTACCACCAGCGGTAAATTACCACAGGCTTTGACTACCAAAATATTGCACAACTTCATGAAATAACTCACGCGGTATTTTAGGCACAGCCAGACCTCCTTTTCTTTGAGGTCTGAGAATCTAGTAAGCAGCCTGCGACTGTTGGCACACACAACACAAGTGGTGAAAAGTCTACCCGCCTGTGGGACTATTTGGGCTGCCATATTTGCATGTTTTCCTTTGGTTATGGACCTTGCACTTGCACTTTATAATCATGTGGGACTTATAATGAAGTTGTTCTCATGAGCATATGAATTTCATGGATCCTTTATGAATTTGATTAATTTATATAAATTACTTATTATTTCTTTGATATGCACATAAACTTTTCATTTGTTGGCAGCCCAACACAATTAGGATAATTACAGTACATAATATCATTAAAAGAGAATCTGGAGAATTCTCTGTGCACAAGGGACACGCCAAAATGCAATACTGGCTGCCCATGATCTTTGGGCCCTCAGAAGGCACTGCATTAAAAACAGGCATGTCATCCAAAAAGAAAAAAACTCTACCATGTAAAAAAGAAGCCATAACATGGTCCAGAAAAAGCTGCCTCATTTAAAATGGTCTGTTGCAAAGTGGAAAACTTTCCTGTGGTTAGACGTATGCTAAACTGCATACTGCATCTATGACAACAGCATGGCTTCTTAGTAGAAGCGTCTGGGTGCTTAAAGTGGTTGTCAACTTGTGATAATCATAATAAGGCTTACCTCAATCATAATAAGGCTTACCTGTAGGTGCACTGCATATCTTCTAAACCTGTACGGTTCAGGAGATATGCAGTGTTGAAGCTGTGCCAACGTCATGTCGGCACATGCACAGTGAAGGAACGGCCTGCGTACCGTTCCTCCACTGTGAGCGTGCTGTGACTGGCGGCTCCCACACGCATGCGCGGGATTGACGTCAATCGACTCCGGCCAGTCACAGCGCCGGAGTCGTGGCCCCAGAAGGAAGAGGGGCAGAAGATGGACGCTGCCAGCAGAGGGGACAGCGCTGGACGCCGCAGGTTTCGTTTGCAGGTAAGTGGCACATAATGGGCTACTATGCGATGCATATTAGCCCATTATGTTTCTACTTTACAGGGGAACATAGAGGAAGTAAACCCCATCTGGGTTTACTTCCTCTTTAACTGGCCTGCGTGCAGTCCAGACCTTTCACCAACTGAAAATATTTGGCACATCTTGAAACGAAAAATAGGACAAAGAAGACCCAGGAGTGTTGAGCAGTTAGAATCCTGTATAAGGCAGGAAAGGAACAACATTCATCTTCCAAAACTCCAGCAACTAGTCTCCCCAGTTCCCAGACATTCACAGATGTTGTTAAAAGAAAAGGGGATGCTATACCATAGTAAACATGGGTCTGTCCCAACCTTTTTGAGATGTGTTGCTGCCATCAATTTCAGAATTACCTTATTTTTTTCTTAAAGCGGAGTTCCACCCAGAAATTTTTTTTTTGCCATCCACTCTTTTAACACTAAATAGATGTAACCTTTTGTTTCTTTACTTTCAAACTGCCTAGTAATTACATGTATTTTTTGCTCACAATTTTGTTTCTCTCACTGCTGGACTTTTCCATTTTAGGAGTGGGCATCTGAAGCCCATCAGTAGTCCCCTGGCATCTCTTCCTGAAAGAAGTGCATGGTAGGTAACCATCATGCACTCCTCGATCTCGGTCTGCCTTAAATCGCGTCATTTCCTGTCTGGAAATAACATGATTTTACAGTAGAGGGAAGCCCACTGACTTCTGGGAAATGATGAGTCACATCTCCCAGGAGGCCAGGTGAAGCAGGAAGTGAGGAGAAGCATAGGACCTAAAAGGGGCAGAATACAGGGATCACCTAGCAACAAGCGACTTAGGGTGAGTATAAAAATGTGTTTTCCTTCAAAGGTAAGTCTATATAGGCAAAGGACTTGAATGATGTAAAAATAAAAAAATTCTGGGTGGAACTCCGCTTAAAAATAGTATGTTTTCTCAGTTTAAAACATTTGATATGTTTCCTATTTTCTATTGTGAATAAAATATGGGTTTATGAGATTTGCAAATCTTTGCATGTTTTTGTAGATATGTAGATATTACACAGCGACCCAACTTTTCTGGAGTTGGAATTGTAGAAAACTTCCAAATATAATCATAGGCTTTATAAAGAGCATTTAATTTATAACTGTTTCAGCAATAAGCATTAGTTAAAGTGGTTGTAAAGGCTAAAGGGTTTTTTTTACCTTAATCCATTCTCTGCATAAGACCCTTTCACACCGGAAAGTTTTTCAGGCGCTGCGGTGCTAAAAATAGCTCCTGTGCAGTGCCTGAAAAACTCCCCCCAGGGCGTTGCGCTTGCAGGACAAGAAGAAAGGTTCTGCAAGCCACATCTTTGGGGCGGTGCAGTGAGCGGTGTATACACCACTCCTCCACCGCCCTCAACATTGAAAGCAATGGACAATGCTCCCGAAGCGGCTGAACACCACCTTCGGAAGTGCAGAGCGGCGGTACTTTTAACCCCTTGTTAACCCCTTCTTGGGGGTTAAAAGCGCCCCGCTCCTGACTGCATAGCGGCGCCATAGCGCCGCCATAATAGCGGTAAATGCGCCGCTGATTAGCAGTGATTTACCGCTACCGCCCTACCACCTTTTAGGTGCAATCACCCCCAGCCCCCCTCCCTAAATACTTACCTGAGCCCGATCTGTGTCCAGTGATGTGCACGAGAGCATTGCTCTCTCTCTCTTCCTGGCTCCAGCTGCTGTCAATTAAATCCAGTGTGTTAATAGGCACACGCAGTGCGGCTCAGGAGCGAGCCTGCACGACTATCCCCCATCAAGTGGCTTGCTGTGGAGTACTCAAAGGCAGGAGGAGCCAGTAGTCCTGGTGGAGAGCCCCAGAAGAGGGGGATCAGGGACACTTTGTACAAAACCATTGAATAGAGCAAATAAGTATGACATGCTTGTGATTTTAGAAAAAAATGTAATATCTATTCCAGTTTCTGTATCAATAACTATTACTCAAAAAGAACATGAAAAAAATCTACTTATATAAACAGTATATTAGATTATAATCATGCTGACTGCTATAACAATACACATTTATTTTTATTTATAGTATATATACTGTATATGTTTTTTATATAACTGTCGAGCATGGCACACACAAGCTTTATGAGCAATGCTTCTCTGTAACACTTTTTTAAAAAAAAAATATTTATAACGTTTTAAATATAATTTAGCTAGCCTAATAGCATAAACTTTGAAGAAATTAGGCTGTTCGTACCTTAACTAGAAATCAGATTATTGCCAGCCGCCCCCTCTCTACACTAGTAAACAATAAAACCTTTTTATTAACTGTTAACATTAGCACTGCAACATTGCCACCAACAGGCAAGAAAGAATTTATTGAGTTTATGTTGCAATTAAAGTACTGCGATTTAAAAATAAAAAATATCTTCCTAGCAATGCTAAATATAACAATAATATTAATAACTGAATTCCTAAAAATGTAAAATTAATTAATGAATATATTATCTCTGCTAATTAAGATGATGCTAGAAAGCAATTGTATTAGCAATCAGCAGCATTTTAGCAAATTACCAAAAATTAAAGTAGTAAAATAAATGTGTAGCTGGTGGGAGGAGATTATCTTTCCCTTCAACAACACCTACAGCAGTGGTATCACTGCTCTAGAGAATTTTGCCCCGTTGTCAACCCTGCACATGACACAGAGGGGTGGGATGTTGCAGTCATGTGACTACATAGTAAATTAAATTAAAAAAAGCAATTACATTGTGATGTGTGTTTAATTGTATGCAGCATGATGAGGTACGTATGCGTAAGCGCCCCTTCTTTGACTTTGACGGTGCACATCTTTTCTTCTATCAGGATCTGTCCCGCCGCACGCTTATGCAACGTAGGGCAGTCCGCCCCCTTCTGGAAGCATTGAAAGCAGCAGGTATCACTTATAGATGGGGGTTTCCCTTCCAACTACAGGCGGACAGAAATGGAAAGATCACATTACGGACTAAAGATGACCTCCCCCACTTTCTGTCACAATTGGGCCTAGACCCGGTGGACTTTCCTGACTGGCGGATAGCTACAGAGTCCACACCGGTCCCCGCCGCACAGGAATGGCTCCCCGCCAGGCCTAGAAGGAGATCCAGAGGGAAGAAGCGGGCTAATCGTGACTCCTCTCCTCGCACGGAGGCCGGGGGAAGCTGGGACACTTAAAGAAGTTGAAACTTAAAAGCTGTGACTGACACCACGGGAAATGCTGTGCTTTGTAAAGCCGAACTATAATGGTGCTGATTAGGGGGTGTGTCTCTGAGGCTGAAGGGGGGAGGAGGGGGGGTTTTTCCACCCCGCCCTTTTTTTTTTTTTATCCCCCCCCCCCCATCCGTTGTTGCTGCTTTTTGATCTCAAGCCTTTATTGGACAGCCACAGGAGACACACCTACCTACTCATCAAGGACTGAAAGCACATTGCAATTCCATAGCACTTTCCAAGCTAGGACGGTTTACTCTACCCCAAACATTTCTAACCTACTATACAGTGAGGGGCTGACTATGCAAGGTGGTTCATGTTCAGACACGTTCTCCCCCCCTAGGAAAGCCTTATGTAGGCACACGCACCACTCAGGGCGGCGTGCTCTGGGGCAGGGGCCTGCCCCTTCGGGGGCGGTTGCTGGCCCGGAGCATGTAGCTGACTCAGGCACCAGGGGCTCCTGGGCTCGCGGGCGGTCGGTGTTACCGCCGCCCCCTGTTAATGTTTTTCATTTTGAGGTTTTGTATTCTTCCCTATCCACTCCCCCCCTTCCTCTTGCAATGCTTCATGTTGAGTTTCTTGTCATACTAAAGGTTCTCTATCTTATCCCAGATCACGGTTCCCTAGCTTGTCACGCGGGGTCTGGTCCCCTCCTGGGTCGTGGAGCAGCGCCATGGCTTCGATTAAGGTAATATCATACAATGTAAGAGGTCTTTGTTCTTCACACAAACGCAACAGATTATGGCTAGAACTGAAGCGCCTGAAGGCACAGGTGGTGTTTCTGCAAGAGACCCACTTTACTGAGACGTCGTCTCCTAGACTTCCCACCCACGTATATACCCAGTGGTTCCTCAGCAATTCGCCTGGACCTAAGTCCAGGGGAACGGCTATTGCGATCCATAAAACATGTCCATTTGCCCCGACTGATCACAAGGTGGACACACAAGGGAGGTTCGTGTTCCTTAAGGGCACAATAGCAGGGCAGATGTACACGTTAGCCACACTGTACGCCCCTAATACGCATCAACTCACCTTTATCGACAAAGCACTGGAAGAACTAGCAAGCTTTAGAGAAGGCCGCCTGATACTGGGGGGGAGACTTTAACATATGCCCCGACCCCAGTCTGGATGCCTCGACGGGCCGCTCAACACATTCCTATGCATTTCTACGCCACTTCCGTAAGACCCTACAATCCCACACCTTGGTGGACTGTTGGCGTGTCCTGCATGCCTCAGAAAAAGACTACAGCTACTACTCCTCTGTCCACGACGTTTACACCCGGATCGACCTCCTGCTCGTCGACCAGGGCACCTTGGACCTGATAGAGGACTCTACCATTGAGCAAATTACGATATCTGACCACGCACCAATCACGCTCTTGTTCGGCCTGACGGTCGGGCCGAGAAGGGCCTGGACCTGGAGGTTGAACGAGAACCTGCTAGACGACCCAAGGGTGGTGACCGGGATTGAAGAGACCTTGACCAGCTACTTTGCGGACAACAGCAATGGGGAAACAGGTGAAAGCGCAGTATGGGAATGCCATAAAGCGGTAATCAGGGGCACTCTAATTATGTGGGGTTCCAAAATCAAAAAAGAAAGACAGGCCGATTTCAATAGGGTTTTTTCCGAGCTACAATGGGCTGAACTACAGCACAAACAGTCAGCAGACGCCGCAATGCTCCAGTGCCTCACTGAACTTCGCGCACTGTTCTCTAAGCTGCTAGATAGACGTATAAATCGACGGTTACGTTGCGTAGCTCATAAATACTATGAACACGGCAACAAATGCGGGAGAATGTTAGCTAGGGCGCTACGCAAACGCCATGCAGTTACCCATGTACCTGTATTACGTTCGCCAACGGGTGATATAACCCAGCACACGACGAAGATAGCGGCGCTCTTCCGTGACTACTACGCGACATTATACGATTTACACGCAAACTCCTCGCCCACGGAAGTGGCACGGAAACGTGAACTTATTGCGTCTTACCTAGAAGGAGCTGGTTACCAAACATTGATCCCTGAACAACAAGCAGACTTAGAGATTCCTATTTCGTCCGCGGAATTGCTGGCCACGATACGATCTCTCCCGAGCCAAAAAAGCCCAGGACCTGACGGCCTAACAAAGGCGTACTATGAAAAGTTTTTCACTCGGCTTCAACCACACATGTGCTCCTTCTTTAATAGCCAAAGACCATACCCTCCCCCAGAGTTACCGCCCAATGTCTTTGCTGAACACAGATCTAAAGATCTTTGGCAAGGTTATTGCGCGCAGACTCCAACACCTGCTCCTTGACATTGTTCACCCCGACCAAACGGGCTTTATTAGCACTAGGGAAGCACGTGACAACTCCAACAGGGCATTGCACCTGATCCACTGGGTCAGAACACGCGATCGGATGCCCCCATATCTGATCCTTTCCACAGACGCTGAGAAGGCCTTCGATCGCGTGGACAGGGATTTCCTCAGAGCAGTCCTGGGGAGGATGGGACTAGGCCCACACATGATGAAATGGGTAATGGGATTGTACTCTTCCCCGACTGCGCAAGTAAAAGTCAACAGGGGACTATCCCCGGCATTTCCCATCCGAAACGGCACGAGACAGGGCTGCCCCCTGTCTCCTTTGTTGTTCGCCCTGTTTCTAGAACCGCTTCTCCGTAGAATACGGGCAAATCCGAACATTAAGGGGGTCAGAATGGGGAACTCAGAACACAAGCTGTCCGCATACGCAGATGACATATTGTTCCACGTGGTCGACCCCGTAGTCTCCTTACAGAATTTAATGAAAGAACTAACACTATACAGTCAGGTTTCCAACTTCCAAATCAACTACTCTAAATCAGAGATTATGCCAATCATCGCCCCCGCCAGTCTAATAACCTCCTTGCAAGGCAGCTTCCCATTCGCATGGGCCCCCTCCTCTCTAAAATACCTGGGTATACACTTAACGAACGACTTAACTAATCTTAATGCATCAAATTACGCCCCTATGCTCAAACAAATAGACAAAGATCTGCGCTCATGGGATAAGGATACATTCTCCTGGGTGGGTCGCACGAACATCCTAAAAATGGTGACTTTACCACGAGTGTTGTTTATGCTGCAGATGCTACCCATCCCCTTACCAAATCGCTTTTTTAGGGAACTTCGTAGTAAATTCATTAGCTTTGTGTGGAGAAACAAGAGGCCAAGGATAGCCATGGCGTTGCTGCAGAGATCAAAAAAGGTCGGGGGACTTGGTATACCTAACATTTCTCAATACTATAAAGCGATAGCGTTACAAAGGATTCTAAATTGGAAGTTCCATACAACAGCCAAGCTGTGGGTACAGATGGAAAAAGTTATGGCAGGAAGGAATCTTGCCTACACTCCCTGGGTGCCAGGAGACGATAAAGGTCTCTCCGCCTGATCGTCCCCTCTAACCACCCATGCTCTTAAACTGTGGGATAAACTGAATAAGAACTTGTCACTGGCCCCACAGACCTCGCCACTGGCCCCAGTCTGCGGCTTTCCTTGGTTTCCCCCAGGGGAGCAGCTAGCTGCTTTGGGGCCATGGGTGGTGGATGGCACGATCAGCCTGGCACGTTTCATGCAAGGGCCCTCAGTGCTACCATTAGCAACTTTGAGGGAACGATATGGGAGCTTTCCATTTGACTTCAGGAGACACCGTCAACTAACCAACTTCATTGCTTCAAGGCACCATAGGTCACAGGTCAGGTCTACACTCACCGACTTTGAAAGCTTGTGGGCAGAACAAGACCCACCGCCACATATGATCTCGGTACTGTATAAACTTCTGGAGGGAAGTAGGGCACGCGAGGAACCACACTTTATAAAGGAATGGGAGAGAGACCTACAATGTCAGTTCACTGAGGAGCAGATTGGGAACCTCTACCACTTGACACATACGAGCTCAGTGGAGTCCAAAGCCCAAGAGAATAGCTACAAACTTCTAACCCGCTGGTACAGAGTACCAGCGGTGTTGGCAAAGTATTACCCATCCACCTCAGGGCTCTGTTGGCGGGGATGCGGGATGGAGGGATCACTTCTACACATTTGGTGGGAGTGCCCTGCAGCCCTTCTGGCAGATGGTACGGAAACATATAATGGACGGGCTGGGAATACAACTGCCCGATTCCCCTAAGCACTTCCTATTACACTTCCCGACGTCGTCTGTAGCTGCTTACAGAGGGAGCGCTCTCCCTCACCTTCTCAACGCCGCCAAGCGCCTTATCCCAATATATTGGAAGAGCAACCATATCCCGACAGAGTCGGAGTGGATTGGGAAGGTGGGGGAGATCATGGCGGCGGAGCAATGGGTGGCCACATGTAGAGGCACCCTGAACCGCTTCAATAAGGTGTGGGCCACCTGGCGGGACCATGTGTCCGACCCGACCTTGGTGACCTCCAGTCTAGATCTGGCCTTACTAGCTCTAGCTGACCCCCAATTCGAAATGAAAGCTGGAACACACATAGGCATAACGACAGGACAGTAATATGGATCCGACAGGAGAAATATCTTAGACCCCGCGTGGCAGAAATTGTGGAGTACACTTGCTAAACATATACGGTACCAAATGAGAACCTGACTTAGTTTACCCTTGAGGTATTGCTTAGCCCGAATATACTGAAAACAGGCATGGGCTGGGCCTCGGGGGCGGCCGGCGGGGGCCGCGGCCCTGGGGGGGATCGCACGGCCCGAAGGGACCGAATGTCCGGGGTGGGGTGCTATTCCCTCCTGGGGGGCGGTTTCCGGGGGTCGGTTCGGGGGCTCAGACTCCATGATAATAGGTGCTCAAATGTATTGAGACGGGCTACCCCCACAAGACCCTTTCCCCTCCCTCCCTTCCCCCTATTTCTTCTGTTATTTCTTGTTATTTCATGTTGACGATTTATATTGGAATTCATCTGCTCTTTATTGACGCAATTTGAATATTTGTGTTGAAATCTCCTTAACCACTTGCCGACCGCCGATCGGCATCTGACGGCGACAAAGTGGTTCGTTATCGCAAAACGCCGTCATACGACGGCGGCTGCGATAACGCGCACTGTGAGCGGTCACTCGCGCGCCCGCGTGGAGGCCGCCGCGCGCGCGCGAGTGTCACGCGCAATAGCGTCGGCGGCAGCATACTGCCGCAAAACGCTAT
>BLSH010422102.1:2411476-2421737 GCA_018402905.1 Glandirana rugosa
ACTGGGGGGGGGCTCTGGTGACCAGAGACCACCTTCCGCAGAGTAAATACACTAAGGTGAGGGGGGTTACTGATATAAGGGGGATCATTTATATCAGTGCCCCTTTACATTATTGTATTCACTCCCCCCTTACATCAGTGACCTCAGACTGGCCTGGTGGTGCTGTCACTGATCTCCTCTCAGGTGCACTGTGCAGGGCTTAGTCAGATAGCTCCAGGTTGGTGGCTCTGGTGTTATCCTATAGTTTCCTCTACACAATTCACAAACATCTGACTCCTCCCGTAATCCCCATCCTGGCGGCGCTCTCACTCTTGATTCCTCTCCAGACTCCCCCACCAGAAACTGCAGACATGATAAAAAACAAGGTATGGTCAGAGGCTGCAGACTGGACACAGGAGGTAGCCACAGGATGCATACAAGCTACAGGAGGCGGTCAGTGGCTGCTGACAGGGAACAGGAGGCGGTCAGAGGCTGTGGACAAGGTACAGGAAGCGATCAGCGGATGCAGACAGGGTACAGAAGGCGGTCAGAGGATGCGGACAGGGTACAGTTGACGGTCAGACGATGTGGACAGGATACAGGAGGTGGTCAGAGGATGCGGACAGGATACAGGAGTCAGTCAGAGGCTGTGGAGAGGGTACAGGAGGCGGTCAGAGGATGCAGACACGATACAGGAGGCGGTCAGATTCTCCGGACAGGATACAGGAGGCGGTCAGAGTCTGTGGACAGGATACAGGAGGCGGTCAGAGGATGAAGACAGGATACAGGAGGCGGTCAGAGGATGCGGACAGCATACAGGAGGCAGTCAGAGGATGCGGACAGGGTGCAGTAGGCAGTCAGAGGATGTGGACAGGATACAGGAGGTGGTCAGAGGATGCGGACAGGATACAGGAGGCAGTCAGAGGCTGTGGACAGGATACAGGAGGCAGTCAGAGGATGCAGACACGATACAGGAGGCGGTCAGAGTCTGCGGACAGGATACAGGAGGCAGTCAGAGGATGAAGACAAGATACAGGAGGCGGTCAGAGGATGCGGCCAGCATACAGGAGGCGGTCAGAGGATGCGGCCAGCATACAGGAGGCAGTCAGAGGCTGCGGACAGGATACAGGAGGCAGTCAGAGGATGCAGACAGGATACAGGAGGCAGTCAGAGGATGCGGACAGGATACAGTAGGCGGTCAGAGGATGCAGACAGGGGACAGGAGGCGGTCAGAGGATTCAGACAGGATACAGGAGATAGCAAGGCAGAGATTGTATACAATGGTTTTGTACAATCTCACCACTGCCATTCTTGTCTGGAAACTGCTGCCTGTGCCTGTCTGTGGCCATCGCATAGATAGCAGCTAGTCAAGCAATGGATGGATGTTACAGGCCAAGGGTCCGGTGGTGGGACTTTAAGTTCAAGTTGGCTTGTATGCATGCATGCCACTCACTCGCCAGGGGACTGCAGCCAGGGCATGGTGTGCTCAGTGCTGTACAGTGGCACTGGTCAGGGCCTTGTGTGTCCATCCAAGGGTTCGACACTGTCCATCTCTCTCGTGGTGCTGCTGGTGCCACCGCCAGTCCTCCAGCTCCACTGCACTGTCCACTCCGATGCTCCTTCTTCAGCCCGCTCGGCTCCTGGCATTTTAGGACGATGGCAGCTTGCGGCATGACATCATCAACGGTGGCGGGCCAGGCGGCATAGACTCAGGATTGGATTGTCTCACCGATTTCCGAAGCTGCGCATGCGCAGTTCTCACCCGAGCCTGTTGCAGCCATTTTTACTGCAGCTGTTCAGCTCCTACGGGCATTTACAATCAGGAGAAAAAGTGCCCTGCTTTTATGGGCTGCCCGTAAATTTACGGGCAGTTGGCAACACTGGATATTCCCACCTTTGGCACTGCATGACTGATTACAGCACAAGGGGAAATCAAAGTTCCGATGAGCGTCATTAAACCCACATCAGCAGGGACTTGTTTAGCAGTTAAGAGGGGTATTTATAGGAGGGATAGAGTACCCACATGGACGCAATCATATGAGATGTGCTAAGGAGCAGACCTGTATATCTTGGTTTGGGTGAACAGCAGTGAAAAATGGACCTTGTAAGTATCTAGTTGTGTATAGATTTGGCTTATATGTACATATATATATATATATTCTTATTATTTATTTAGTCCCTTTTCCATGGTATGGGAATCTTTATGATCCTTGCATCAATTCACCCCTGTTCACAAGCAAGTGGAGGTTGATATGGCCAGTCATCGTGAGAAGTGGTAATATTTTTTGATAAATTGATATGTATAATGTGATGAATATTTTTAATTTATGGTTTAAGTAATAAATCTAGAAATTAGTTAGATGTACGATGCCAAAGCAAAATATCTGCTGAATATCAAACCCTCCAAGGAGATATGTAACATTGGCAAAGTATCGACTGCATACTGTGTACAATGGATCTTGGCCTAAATGTGGCCATGCATGTTTTTAACAAGGCTATGTCTTTTTTTTTTCTCATTAGATTTTTATTGAAGTTTTGCATAATACATAGAAACAGCTGGACATTTATGCTGATAAGTATTATATAACAATAAAGAAATTAACATTCATATGTAATTCCAAAATACTCTCTATGGACACCTGTTCCACGGCATTGCTGTTATAACATGTACTAGGTATCCTCGATTAAGTATCATCGATTAATAGCCGTCCCATGAGCCTTACGCTTATGGTAGATGAGAACCTTCCCATTCCGCCACCCCACAACAGGATCAGACTGTGGCAGGATGAGAGAGCCCCGCTCTCAATGTGTCTCATGAGCCATGAGCGCTGTAGAGTATTGGAAGATAGCGCTGTAACTAGATTAGGTTTGTGCCATGCTAGTATGACAAATCTGGTATCTTGGTGATATTTGTAATAACGTGAAGGAATATATTAATGTAAAATATATCTGTAATATGAGCACCGTAACTGTGTAATATTTGAAAAACTTAACTATGACTCTTCTTTTCAGAAGGCTATGTCTTTTTAGAGTTTTGTAATAAAAAGGGTTTATATATAAATGGTTATGCATTTTTCTTTTTCGGTTGCCTTCAATGTCCCATAAGAGGGTCTTTTTCCCATTTCAAGTACAGAAATAGGGATGGTGGCAATCACTTCTCAGAACAGAATAAACATACATTAGAAACAGGTGTTTTTGTTCAGCCAATAGAAAGCACTGCAGGAAGATTAGGGAGGGGAAATTGGAGGTGGAGAGCTGTTGATTGGGCAGAAAATGAGTGACAAATTGCTCGAGTCAGGCGTTTCTATTGAAGTCTATGGGGCCAAAAATGCTTATAATCTGCCAAAAAGAAGCTCATGCGCTTTTTTGAGCGACATGCATTTTGCTTCAGGCGACAGAACACTCATATGTGAACAGGGGCCATTGAAATGAGAGCATTTTAGAGCTACAAGCTTTAAGCAGAAAATTGCTCAGGTAGACCTAAAGAGGAATAATAACCAGCCACTGTGCTAACATTTAGAGACCTTCCATATGCATTAGTGATCTATATCCCTGTCAACCTGCCATAGGAAGCACAGGTGTGAAAGTGGAGAATTGTGGGTCTTTAGGATGAGTTCGATCTTTTTCATTTTCAAGATTTGAAATAAAATTGAGGTCCAAACAGGTTAGATACATCATCACCTTCACAATTTACAAATATTTGTTTTTTGGACATTATCTATGATAATTGGGATCTTGTATTTAAGGTGAAGGTTAAACAAAAGGTCCAGCAACCAGAATGGGTAGTTGTCAGATCTCTTTCTGTTGCACCTGATGAAAATATCACAGTGAATGGCTATTGCTAGCGCTTAGGTAGAACTCCACATAGCTGTGATTGCATTTAAACTTTCTACATAACATAGGCCTATTATAGTTTTAGAAAACCAACAATCCTTTATGTGAAAAAAAGCAGGCACACAAATGTGGAATATACAGGAGGGCTCCCAGTGATCTTGAAGCAGGGTGAGTAAAGACAGTAAATTATTGTGTTTGGTTTAACTTAAGAATAAAAAAGGTTTTGCTCTCCCTGGAGTTTGCCTATGCAGAAAACATGAGCTTCAACAGTATAGGGCAAAAAAACGGGATTGCTTTAATCTCCCCAGCACATACCTTTCTCTCATTCTCCCACTGTTCTGTTCAGAGCTGGGGGCCAAAAAAATCCCTAATATATTGGGAGATGGAGGTGCATGTGACTGCCTCCATGTAAGAGTGTTGTACCAACAGTAAATCCAAAGCCCTGTGTAAGCTAAAACTACAGTAAATTGTAGCTTACACATGACTTTCCCAAAAGTTGAATGGATCAGTGGAGGCGCTAAAGGAAGGCAAGAATTTGATGCCTGGAGGGGCTGTATATAAGTGAACCTGTTGCTTTGATTTTCATGGGCAGAGGAAAGTTTCACCTGGCCGCAGGAATTATCCATGTATTCAAGCATGTACAATACAAGCGCTAAACATGTGTGCATACTAGGGAAATTACATGCAATTGCATGCACACAGCAGACTTCCTAAGCAGCAGACTTGTCTTGGCAGAAGAAAAGTGACTGGAGAGGAAAATACAAACCAACAACTCAACAACCCTTCTCCAACTACAAGAAATTAAGATACCAGGAACATCTCCTGAGGTCTCAAGATACTCCCAGAAAAATTTCATATGACTGCCTATTTTGTTTTTTTGGTACCTTTACTAAATCTGGCCACAAAAATTGGAAGGCAGTCAAACATGCAGGCACCGTCTAACAGCCTTCTAGTGTGTCTCTTAATTAACAGATTAATAAACATTAACACCAGATTTGTCCAAGTGTGCAGGTTTGTGCTATAGAAAATGAGGAGAGCTACTGCGAGGGGAGGGAGAGCCACTGGCAGAAATATTTGGTGCCAGCAGTGAAATACAGAACAATCACCAATTTTATGATCTGTCTGTCAGGGCCTGCTCCTACAGTTGGAAATCTAAACTAAGGAAACCTAGAAAGACATGCTTTATGTTGAGACAGATGACAGCTACCTCATACAGCTACACAGACACCAAGATGACTGCACAAGTACAGCACAAAAAGTCAAATAAGCACAGAATTATTTGCTTAAAGTCTCCATGTGGTGGAAAACAGTAGTATAATTTCATTAGTCTCCAAACTGTGAATGTATTCCTCCATTACATGTAAAGGGCAAACACATTTATTATAAAATTATTTAAACACGATAGCAGGAATACTTCATTTACCAATAATAGCACTCCTCTGGCAATCACAGGCGCCAACTTTATGCTGCTGCGGAACTGGTTTAATATCTTGGGAGCAGTTTAGAAAGCTAATACTTCTCTTGTTGGTTAGATGTTTGTCTGCTAGTGCTGAATCCAAATGCACTACAACACAATGCATTAAAAGCATGTGAGCAATACAGACAAATTTGTAAGCACTTTGCTGGTTTTGAAACCTTTTTGGGGAAACTTGTGATATGTAAGGTAATAAAGCATTTATATCTCTTGCACCACAGATGATTTAATGCTGAATTTATCTATTGGTTTTACCCTATATGCACTCTTAACAGGAAAACTGTTGTCAGATGAAAGCTTTCTCACAAAGTCAGAGACCACAAACAGCTCTTTACTCAAATAATTAGACATGCATTCTCAACATGATTTTATTTCTAATATGACGTATTAAAGGGCCATGCATCTAATATGATTCAGAATGTAAGAATACTGAATTCTGTCCTCAATGGTTCTAATTTATTTAAAAGGATTGGTTTGCTCTAAAAAAAAAAATCAATAAACTTAAATACGGAGCGATGAAAAAAAAAAACCACGCATTTATTTTACATACATTGAATTCTATTTGAAGACAATCTGTACATTGCCTTGCTCCCAGGGCAAATTGACAGGTTTTCTTGATAGAGAACCCTCGCACACACACTGATCATCTCTGTGAGTCTGAGGGTTGTTATATAATGGTATAATAATGGGTATGGAGCTGTATAGAGGTATGGTGATCATTATACGGGGGAGGGGTATGATGTAGAGGTATAGAAGAGGTGGGTATTATATGGAGGTATGGATAGTATAATATGTGGGGTTTCATGGTCAGGGGTTAGGCAAAGAGACCAGAAGCTATAGCAGTAGTGAGGCTCCCAGCGGGCAGCAGGATAAGTACACAAGCAGATCACCTTGGAGGATGACACAGGCTCACCTGAGGTGTAAGGTCTAAGCACTAACCACTTGATGGTGGAGATGGGTTTTGCTGCGTGTTAGTACCGGGACGCGGTCCTCAGGATCACCTCACCAGAAGTTGAGTAAGCCGGGGTCCAGTAGCAGATATAGCAGGTAGGGATCAATCATAAGAGTAGTCAGTAAACAAGCCAAAGGTCAGTAACAAGTGGTCGCAGGTTGGGATTAAGCACAAGGCAGGTCAGGGAACAAGCCAAAGGTCAGTAGTGAGTGGTAGCGAAGATACGGACGGCAGCAGGAGTGACATGAGCAAGATATTGACTGGAGAGAACACAATAATCTGACAAACAGGAAGTGCAAAGGTATGGCTTAAATAGGAAGTTCATGGGAGGGAGCAACAATTCAAGGTTCACCAGAAACAAGGTTCATGTGAAACATTCCACTGTCAGCAAGGCCTAGTGGTGGTTACTTCATCCCTTGTATCTAGGTATGAAAAAACAAAGTACCCCCTGGGTGGGACTGTAATAGGTAACATCACCAACAGATCCGTAAAATATAACAATTTATTAGATACTCTTATATAAAAACATGTCACTCATCTGAGGGACAGGTACAAAGAACAAAGGGCCTTGTTGGACCCAAAACGTGAACGTTGGGCACCGAATTCCACCTTCGGACAATGGAACCTTACAAATCTTGAAACTCTGTACTACAACTCAAGTGGATGCACATTGGTTGGACTGTATGGTTGTTTTTTGATATTTCTTAATCCAAACATTTTATACTAACATATGTACACACTGTTCTTTGTACCTGTCCCTCAGATGAGTGACATGTTTTTAAGAGTATCTAATAGATTGTTATATTTTACGGATCTGTTGGTGTCGTTACCTATTACAGTCCCACCCAGGGGGTACTTTGTTTTATCATACCTAGAGACAAGGTTCAAGACAACAGTGTTCAAAGATTTTTTGGGGGAGTTGTTCATTATTTCAGCTGGCTCAGCGAGATCTGGGTCCTGACAGAGGGAGGAGTGTCATACAGAGGTGGCTTATTAACTACTTGAGTACCAGGCCTATTCTGACATTTCTCTCCTAAGTGTAAAAATCAGTATTTTTTTCTAGTAATTTACTTAGAACCCCCCCAATCAATATTTTTAAAGCAGAGACTCTAGAGAATAAAATGGTGGGTGTTGAAATTTTTCTATGTCACTTGTTATTTGCGCAGTGTTTGTTCAACCGCAATTTTTTTGCAAAAAATACACTTTAATGTATTTTAATGTGCAAAAACAGAAATGAATACCCAAATGTTTGGTAAAATGATGTTACGCTGAGTAAATAGATAACAAACACGTCAAGCTCTAAAATTGTGTGTGTCCGTAAAACAAACTATGTGAATTATATTATCCACAGGCGATGCTTTAAAAGCCATTACAAGTCACCACTTTAGATTCATACAGAAAGTCTGATGCTGGCATTATTTCTCATGATCTGAGGTTCGTGGTGATACTTCACGTGTTGTGCGATCACTGTTGACATACTGACATAGGACTGATGCATGCATTTGCCTTTGTGCGCGAGCATGGGGGATTTACATTTTTTTATTTATTTTATGTTTAAACGGTACCTTTAATATTTTTTAATAGCTTTAATTGTTACCAAAAGGAATGTAAACATCCCTTATGATAGCAACAGGAAGTGAAAGGTCCTCTTGACTGAGACATCTATTAGACCCCCGATTTCTCCTCTTCCCTTAAAAGGTTTGGATCATACAACAGTCTCTGTGACTGTTGTTTAGGATGTTGTATGTAGCACCTGGGTTCTGGAGGAACATTGTTTCATTTACACTATGTACTGCATCAGCTATATATGGTTGAAATGACAATAAAAGCTTCTCGACTTGACTTGACTTTGTTTACAACCAGCGAAACCAGAGGTGACAAAAAAACTCCTCACTTCTGGTTTCTTAAACCATAGAGATGATCGGGGCTGTTCTGGTCCCCAATCAGCTCTATGGTCAGCCAGCGGAACCACCAACTGCAATCCGAGGTTCCCTGAGAAAGCAGCAGAAGGCGGGGTTCCCCGGGAAAGCGGCAGAGGATGGGACCCCATCCCACCTCTTGTAAAAGCAATCCAGTAGCTATTTAGCTGCTAGGATTTCTTTTACAAAACAAAGAGTCGCTGTCTGAGAAAAAGAATACCGGTATAACCAGTAGGCCAACATACCAGTACGTCGCCTGGCGTTGGGGTTAATTATTGTCAAATTCATTTTTTTTTTTAAACAAGGGTTTTTTTACTCACCATAAAATCATTTTCTCTTAGTCCACTGAGGGACACCAGGCAAATAGAAACTAAAGGTCAGTCACCTAGTGGCTCAGTTGTAGCAAGCACTCCGAAGAAAAAAAAACAACATATGAGGAAGGGAACTGTGTCCTTCCATCAGCTCCCAGAAAACGATTTAATGGCGAATAAAAAAAATATATTTTCTCTATCGCCCATTGAAAGACACAGCTTGATAATAATAAAGCATCATAAGCACACACAAAAGCAGTCTAAATAGAGAGGCGTGCACACCAAAACACATGTGAACCAGCCCAACAACAGAAAAAAAACACTTAATGGGGGGAAAAAAAGGGCATCAAACAGCCAGCTGCGGAACATTTTGGCTGAAACTAGCATTTGAAGAGGCAGATACATAAACCTTGTAAAACATGTGAAAAGAAGGCCAGGTTGCAGCCTTAGGGCTCCCAAGGATAGCAGGAAGCACTGACACCACCCAACTTGTCAAAAGTCAATTTATTTAATCGAGGAGTCAAGGAGCTAGGTGTAAAATTGTGGCAGGGGAGATTCCTCTATGCTGCTTAATGATAATGGAGGAACATATTAGATTTATTTTGTTTAGCCTATGGGTTGAATGAGATAAAATCCATATGTGTATGGCAAGAATTTCAGATCTGAGTCCAAGAGCTATTGACTGCTCTTGGGAAGTAGGTTTTAAAGGGATAATGGGACAATTTATCACATAACTCACAGGCTTGCGCAAAAACCTTATGAATTCACTCAGAAATAGTCTGAAAGCCAAATTACCTCTTTCAGGATCTCAGGATCTTCTGGGAAAACAAGCAGGGATTCAATTTGCCTAAGTGGAGCAGTGGCCGAGAGGTAAATCCTGAAAGCCCTTAATACATTCAGGCAATGAAGCGAGATCTTCTTGGGGATACCACTGAAAGACGTCCCTTGTGATAAAATGCGTAGGATGGAGCAAGTGGTAACGACATAATGCCAACTGCAGAGAAGTGGTAACGACATCACACCCATGTCTGTGACATAAGCAATTTTTTTATGTTTGTAAGTACCTATCCTTCTTTAATAAACTGGTGTACGTATGAATGTATTATACACAATACCTTATGTTCTGTGTCTCTTTCATGCTGAGCACTCTTGATCTTTTGAGACCCGCAATGGTTGATTTAGTGGAGGAACGTCCAATCCAGCCACCCAGCATCTAACCGAAAAGTCATATTGCGCACAGCGCCACCCTCATTTCCCAACAAAATGTGCATGTTAGTAACGGAGCAGTCAAATTCATAAGACACGCTGACACAAAGCAGAGCCAGTCCACTCTAAAAGCAAAGCAGGATGTGGTAACCCTCCATTAGCCTGAGACTTCTAATGGCCCTGTTCTAAACAGCCTAGTAGGGGATACACCTCGGTCAGTCTGGGGGAGTATGGGTAGATGTCAATAGATTTGACACCAAACATCCCTATTTTATAAGGTTCACATAGCTAACGGGGCACATTTCCCAATAGAAACCTACATACTGTATCTCACAAACGTAAGTACACCCCTCGCATATTTATAAATATATTATATCTTTTCATGTGACAATACTCACTATTTTTGCCAGCGGTTTAGACATTAATGGCTGTGTGTTGAGTTATTTTGAGGGGACAGCAAATTTACACTGTTATACAAGCTGCACACTCACTACTTTACATTGTAGCAAAGTGTATGTGAAACGATGTTACATTTCATCACTCACACGTCGAACATATTGTCACATTTAAACGACAGGGGAGTTTT
>BLSH010422102.1:2441036-2459514 GCA_018402905.1 Glandirana rugosa
TCCCCCCTACTCTCACTCACCTGGGCAGGGAGCGGAGAATGCAGTGTGCAGCCGCCCGGAGAGTTCTCTCCTCAGACTATCACTCTCCGGGCGGCCGTGGCGCGCTTCTGAAAGGAGGCAGCACTAGTGAGTGAGGAGTCTCACTCAAGGCGTGCCTCCAGGATCCTCCCTCCCTCCCGAGTCTCCCAGGTGCGAAACCCCACCCCCCTCCTCCTCTCACACACGCCGCTTAGCCGCCCAGAGACTGTCACTCTCTGGGTGGCCGCGGCGATCTCAATAGTGAAAGGAGGACGCCGCAGCAGAAGTGAGTGAGAAGTCTCACTCAGCTCTGTGCGGCGTACCCCCTGCCCGTGGTGCACGTACCCCAAGGGGTACGCGTACCACGGGTTGAGAAACCCTGATTCAGACTAGTCACCGACCATGCCCCTCTTAAATGGATGTGTAATAACCGGGAGAAAAATAGCCAGGTGACTAGGTGGTTGCTGGCCCTACAGCCCTTTAAATTATCAGTGGAACACCGGCCTGGAAGGCTCCAAAATAACACAGATGGTCTTTCCCAGGCCCACTGCATGGTCGGGACAGTTGCTCCGCCCGAGGGGCTTGAGCAGAGGGGTGGGATATGTGATGTTATGCGACGCACCACAATGGATGGGCGATCCTTGTCGCCTCGCATGCGATCATTTTGAGGCGACTAGCGGGTGTTTGTTTGTGTGAACACGCTCTACATAAGGATCATAGGTATCTACTATTGTAACACTACACTGTATACTGTATAAATTATCAAGTCTTAGATAAACGGCCTTATACTAGAAAAACTTATTATAGACTATATTTTGTCTTTTACTTAGATTCCCTGCCTTCCCCCTCCTCCTTCTAGGGTGGTACCAGGAGCTCTTGTGGGGAAGACGGCACCAGCTGTCCCAGAGACTAGGCGGCGTTTTTGAGGCGACTTGATTTTAAAATTATACAACTGTTTAAATTGAATTCCTTTTTTGGTATATGCATGTGGGTAAGTGGCCCCGACTTTAATGTGAATATGTTGGTGAGACTGGCAATGTCTGTTATTTATGAATCTGATGCACTTTTTTCTTTTTCAGAATCAACCTATTTTGTCTTTAATGTACAAGTTAATACCTCTGAAGAAGGTCTTGAGTACCGAAATGCATTAGGTTTTGTAAATGAACTATGTTAAAATTCTGTATTTTGTACTGTATAACCTGCATATATCAGGTGTTGTTCTATATATACTTTTTAACAATTTTGTAATAAAAATATATTGTTTTATATACTACAATGTATGCTTTGTGCCTTCAAAAAGTCCCAATCTGGAGGGTTCTTTTTTGTTTGCTTGAAGAAAGATGGGCTGCATGGTCGAGTCGCCAGAAGAAAGCCATTACTACGCAAATGCCACAAAGTATCCCACTTACAATACGCCAAACAGCACAGAGACAAGCCTCAAACCTTCTGGCACAAAGTCATTTGGAGTGATGAGACCAAAATTTAGCTTTTTGGCCACAACCATAAACCCTGAGAGGAGTCAACAAGGCCTGTGAAATACGGAGGTGGATCGCTGATGTTTTGGGGATGTGTGAGCTACAAAGGCACAAGAAATTTGGTCAAAATTGATGGCAAGGTGAATGCAGTATGTTATCAAAAAATACTGGAGGAACATTTGCATTCATCAGCCAGGAAGCTGCGCATGTTATGTACTTGGACATTCCAACATGACAATAATCCAAAATACAAGGCCAAGTCGACCTGTCATTAGCTACAGCAAAATAAAGTGCAAGTTCTGGAGTAGCCATCTCAGTCTCCTGACCTCAAGATCATTGAGCCACTCTGGGGAGATCTCAAACGTGCAGTTCATGCAAGACAGCCCAAGAATTTCCATGAACTGTAGGCTTTTTGCCAAGAGGAATGGGCAGCTTTACCATCTGAGAAGATAAAGAGTCTTATCCACAAATACCACAAAAGACTTCAAGCTGTCATTGATGTTAAAGGGGGCAATACACGGTATTCAGAACTGGGGTATGTAAACTTTTAATCATGGTCATTTGGGTAGTTTCTGTTGTCATTATGATTTAAAAAGAGTAAACATAGTTGGTTGATAATAAATGGCTTCAGCCAAACACTAACCATGAGTGAAAGAAAAGTTTTTACGTTATCAATCATATTCTCTGAAAAATGGCCAAGAAATCATAAATTCTGCCAGGTTATGTAAACTTATGAGCACAACTGTATATACAGTGCATTCAGCGGTGTACAGCATATAATACAGTGTTGTGTGGTGTTCAGAAAAATTCCCATCATGTCCGGAAGGCCACCAAGGTGAGACAGACGCTCCCAGGCCACTAAAAGAGGGCAAGCAGGCTCTGTGTCTACAGTGAAAAGTGGTGGTGGCGGACATGGTGCATCCTCTGCAGGTGGGTCACGCTTGTCCTTTTTTTCTGGTGTTGGCCTTGTTATTGAACCACAACATGCAGAAGAGTTGGTAGAGTGGATAACTAAGCTGTCCTCATCCTCCTCATCCTCTGTCACCAAGGCTGCTACTAGTTTGTCTTCCAACGCAGCTGCCAAAGCGGCCTATTTCCCCAGATCCTTGTCCACAGTTACTCCTTCTATAGCCCCACCATCATGCACGGAGGAGTCACCAGAATTATTCGACCATAGTGTCGGGTACATGCTGATGGAGGATGTGCAGCAATTTGAAGGCTATGATGTTGGTTTCCAGGTTGAGGAAGGGAATAACGTGAGCCTAGAGACAGGGGGGTGCCACAGAAGGACAAGAAATTAGCAGTCATGTTCCTCCAGCTGCGACATACTGCTAAATTTGCTCCAGTGACAAGGAGGGAGGGGATGATGAGGACACTGACTGTACTTGGGTATCTGAGAGAAGAGCAGAAGAAAGTGAGGAGGAGGCACAACTCCAACGAGGCAGCCACCCTATTGCATCACACCACAGAGCTCCACAAGTGCAGGGTGCTGCTGACTTCCCACTGACTTCCAAAAGTTCAATGGTGTGGGTTTTTTTCAACACTTGTGCAGTAGATCGCACCGTTGCTGTTTGCAATCTATGCCTGAAGCGGATCAAGCGTGGCCAGAAAAGCAGCTGCTTGGACACCACATGCTTGACAATACATATGCCATGCAGTCTGTTGGCAACAGCACCTCAAAGACCCACATCATAAAACAAGGCGAGACTTCTCCTTGCTCCTCATCTGTGACCTTAACCCCTACTATACCGCTAGTCCTCTCAAAAGCCTGCAGGCAGAGAGGAACGAAGGTATTGCAATAGGTGCCACAAGTACTTGCAGCCAATCTGCTAGCAGTACACCACATGTTGATTTCAGCAGGCAAATTTGTCTACCCCAGTTGCTGAACCGTAAAAAAAAAAAAAATACTTTCCCAGCCATCCACATGCTCGGCGTCTAAATGCTAGCTTTGCCAAATTGCTAGCACTACAACTGCTGCCTTTTCAGCTGGTGAAATCTGCCCCCTTTCGTGAATTTGTGCAATGTGCTGTACCACAGTGGCAAGTTCCAAAAAGAAATTTATTTTCATGTAAGGCCATTCCAGCTCTCTACCGTCATGTGGAAGGCAATGTTTTGCCTTCGGGTCTGGTATGGATTTTAAGGGGAACCCCGTGCCAACATATTTAAAAAAAATGCAGTGGGGGGGCCCCCAAAATCCATACCAGACCCTTATCCGAGCATGCAACCTGGTAGGTCAAGATGGGGGGGGGGGGGGCGAGCGAGTCAAATGAGAGTTCTTTGACCATAAGTGAAAGCTTTAACACAACCACAGAAATTTATTGGTAAATAGTATGAAAGCTTGACAAAAATCAATTTATCTAGTTACATAAAAATAAATATTCCTAAGTGAGCTTCAACATATTACTAAATACAAACAATGAGATGGAAAAGATGTAAGACATACATTTAGATACAAGTGCCAGGGAGATATTTCATAGTTACCATGCTGCTGCACATGAGTCCTCCATTCTGCTCGCTGCCCTTCAAGAGAGACCCTCTCCTCCCACCTAGTCTGTGTACTACACAAGAGAAAGAAAAGCCAACCCAAGGCTTATGGGACTTTAAATGAGGGCCGTGCCAGTGAGGTAATGGGTGACCTCCATCCCTGAAAATTAGGACAAAAAGGGGGGGGAAGGGTTGGGAGGGTTGTGGGACTTTATATGAAGCATGCAACCTGGAGGCACTAAAACGTTGTATTGCGTATAAAATGTTTTTATTTGTGCATGTATACTTGTAAATGACAGCAGTATTGTATCATAGAATGCATGAATACATAAATACAGAGTAATTTCATATATATACACACATATTGATATTGTATAGCAGGCACAGATGAGCAAGGTGAACGGCACCATTCGAATACCATATAGCAAAGTAGTCTGGATACATGAGTACAATAAGACCCGTATGTCCTAGTGATATAAAAAATATATTTCTCTCATAAAAAAACGTATAGTGGGGATGTCAGAGGCTCGACGCGTTTCGTGGTCATTTCCACTCATCAGGAGCCATGCGTCAGGAGTATCTAATGATATAAAAAACAAATCAGTACACCTCAAATGTAAAAAGAGGAAAGGTGACAATTAAGCCATCCATACTTACAGGTATGCTGTACATAGTGGTGGGAAAAGCGACTGCACGAGACGGACCAGTCTGCGTATATCATTCTAGATGGTACCTCATTGGTTAGCACGGAATGGCCCTGATTTGTGGGCCTCTCTATTCTTTTAAGACTGGCTAATCCTCAATCACTATACTTTGTGTAAGTCAGCCCCCTTTAATGCAAATTCTTGGCATAAACTCTTTTGAGCAGGAAACTTATCATTGCAAGTACATGACCTTTTCCGGGAAATTAAGTATTGATGAGGGGCTGGCCACCTTCATTGCATATCTAAAATGAGGGATCCTTTGAAGTGAATATTTTTAGAACAAAGAGGCCTGGGTCTCATTGTTTAGATCAGGGGTAGGCAACCTGCGGCCCTCCAGCTGTTGTGGAACTACATTTCCCATGAGGCATTGCAAGGCTGGCAGTTACAATTACTTCCAGAGGCATGATGGGACTCGTAGTTCTGCAACAGTTGGAGGGCCGCAGGTTGCCTACCCCTGGTTTAGATAAACAAGTATAGGCACCAAAGTGTCTGCGAAAAGCCTTTTCACATACTGTACAGGCGTAGTAATTAAGATATGGTCTCCTGGCAAGACATATAACACCCCCACACTGATACACCTCTAACTTACATATATATTCATAATTACAATATTTTACAGCTGTTAATGAAGATTTCACATAAACTCATAAGGCAGCATACTATAGGATTCATATATATGCTGTTTATAAAACAGTAATGTCAGTTTGTACAATAATACGTTGGTTTTCTGATTGTGAAACCTTATCAGATTAAAACATACCTATAGTTAGAATAATGCAATTGAGGGAGGACCCACAAAAAATAATAAAACACCTTTCTTTACAGGTACCATAAAACACAGTTGCAATTGGCAGCTGGAGCTCTCATATGGCATTCAAAACCGCTAAGGATACTGGAAGAGTCATGACTCTGTGAGACAGTGACTCTGATACGTTACAATGGGCTTATTGTGCAAGTGATTCAGACTCTGCACAGAACCAAAGGCCAGACGAACTTTGCTAAGAACTTTTAATCCCATACGGTTGGTAATTGTCTGTTTTGCAACATATTTTTCTGTAAATCTATTCTTGCACCATTTTTCTTTTCTTCCATTGAAGCTGAATCTCTGAATGCTTTTAAAGAAACAAAATAATGTATTGCTTCTTTGAAGAAAGCTACCAAATTGTAAACACTGTTACATTTCTGCAGGAAGTGATAGAGCACTTCCATTTCTATCAGGAAGTGATAGAGCAATTTCTGCAGGAAGTGATAGAGCACTTTCAACAGCAGATGTTGTGAAAGGTGCTAAGAAACGGGTGGTGGCAGCTACTGTATGCATGCATGTAAAGGGTGAACTGCAGAGCTCACCTGCCCCAGTGATGATCACTAAGATGGCACTTACATTGTTGTCCCAAAAGCTGGAAAATCTCTGTACAGGGTGGGACCGAGAGTAAACGCACATTTTGGCTGGCAGCATTGTGGGATTTTTCCCCTTAGAGCACTGGTGCATAAGAGAAGTATTTAAAACTGCACTAAAGGACATCATAGGGCTTTAAGATCAGATATCCTGATGATGTCACACGTTGGGCGGAGCTACTTGCGTCATTGCGTCGCTTCCAGTTTCAGATTATCGGGTCCATGGAACGCAGGGAGGCCCGGACAGTGAATATCTTAAAGCCCTATACTTCCTTTAACATTGTAAGTGTATTTTTTTACCTTTAATTAAATAAATATTACGGTATAATGCTATGAAAGCTTGCCCTTTGTCCATTTCATTCCACTTGGCCCTGGTATATGATGGATAATGGAGTCCTTCAATGCTGCTAACAGACAGAGGTTCTACCACTAAAAAGCAAGGTTAGACCCATTGGGGTCTTATATTCTGCTGAGTGCGGCTTTTGGAGGGGGAGCATGACTAGAAGCAATTTCACATCTGTATGAAAACAGTGCATTTTATTTCCTATCCAAGTTCATAACTGAAATTGTGCATAGAGACTGCTATATGTCAACATGGACTCACTGCTCTTTAAATGCAATATTTCTATGTAATAGTTTTTTATATTTTTTATGTTTTTTTTATAGATTTAAGCTAAGAAAGGGGAAAGGGTGGATGTTAACTTAATTTAAAACACTTATTTTATGCCTCTTGTGTACACTCTTATGTTTTCAGTTTACATGCATATATGGTAATTCCTCATATCCCATTGAGGGGTGGAGTTGTTTTGTAGTCCGCTGTGTACAATCAGCCGGTACAGTTTGAGGGTGCATTTATGTCATTAGTTTGATTTAATTACAGAGGGAGATGTTTTGTAGTTCCCCTTTATATTTCATAACATAATTTAAGGTGTGATATACAAAACAGTCACATCACTTTCATTTGGTTTAGCACCATCACATTCACTACAACTCCCTTGCACACAGAGAAGATTGCAGATTTCCCCACCAGATTAGTATTGCACACATAATGTAGTGCCACACTATGGAGTACCTGCAGTTTTTCAAGTGCCAGGCTTGCGGCTGCAGGGCATCAGACTGACAGAAAGGCTGTATAGCACCAGGTAGAAGAAAACTGCCTACTGCCACAAATTAGAGATGGCTAAGCTTCAGCAAACAGTGAAAGGGTCAGCCTTTAGGTTCCTCTGAACACAGGGAAGCACTTCTGGCTTTGAGTCATGCAGCTACATTTCCAGTGATGTAGGATAGAGGTAACGGTGCAGTGAGAGAAAGATTTAGGCCTCTAAAGGGCAGTCAATGGGAAAATGCTTTCCAATCTGTCACTACCTGCTCTCTTAATGCCTCCCAGAAATTGAAATAAGTTTACATACTACTTAGAACTCATTACACCACATTAAGGGTTTAAAATGGGCATCCAGCTTAATTCCTTATATATCATCTATGTGCTGTCCCAAGCAGCACCTTTACTGGAAGGGAAAAGTAGACTCACTTAACAGAGTGTTTCAAGCTAAAGTACCTCTTGACGGTGTTCCCTATTAAGTATTTTGGGAGATGTGGAACCCAGAGAATTTACCTGGGAGGCAATTTCTAGAACCATTCTCCAGGCCCCTAAATTACTTCTGCTCCACTGGAAATCTGTAGATCCTCCCTCCCAAAAAGAATGGATCAGTACAGTAGGCTACAATTCTCATTTTGTAGGCTACAACTCTCATTTTGAACGATATATATATATATATATATATATACATATACACAGTTGTATGCAAACGTTTAGGAACCCTTGACAATTTCCATGATTGTCATTTATAAATATTTGGGTGTTTGGATCAGCAATTTCATTTTGATCTATCAAATAACTGAAGGACATGGTAATATTTCAGTAGTGAAATGAGGTTTATTGGATTAACAGAAAATGTGCAATATGCTTCAAAACTAAATTAGACAGGTGCATAAATGTGGGCCCCATTGTCATTTTGTTGATTTGAATACCTATAACTACTTAGCACTGATTAACTGGAACACACAATTGGTTTGGTGAGGTCATTAAGCCTTGAAACTCATAGACCGGTGCATCCAATCATAAGAAAAGGTATTTAAGGTGGTCAATTGCAAGTTGTTGTTCTCTTTGAATCTCCTCTGAAGAGTTGCAACATGGGGGCCTCAAAACAACTCTCAAATGACCTGAAATGGAAAGAAAGACCACAGGCACAGTTCTTGTTAAGGCCAGAAGTGGAGAAGGCCAGAATATTGGAGAGGCAAAGGCGAAGGATGGTGAGAACGGTCAAAAACAGCCCACAGACCACCTACAACATCAACTTGCTGCAGATGGTGCCACTGTGCATTGATCAACAATTCAGCGCACTTTGCACAGGGAGAAGCTGTATGGGAGAGTGATGCTAAAGAAGCCTTTTCTGCACACACACCACAAACAGAGTCACTTGAAGTATGCAAATGCACATTTGGACAAGCCAGCTTCATTTTGGAATAAGGTGCTGTGGACTGATGAAACAAAGATTGAGTAATTTGGTCATAACAAGGGGCGTTATGCATGGCAGCAAAAGAACACAGCGTTCCAAGAAAAACACTTTCTAACCACAGGAAAATTTGGTGGAGGTTCCATCATGCTGTGGGGCTGTGTGGCCAGTGCCGGTACTGGGAATCTGGTTAAAGTTGAGGGTCGCATGGATTCGACTCAATATCAGCAGATTCTTGAGAATAATGTTGAGGAATCAGTCACAAAGTTGAAATTACGCCGGGGCTGGATATTTCAACAAGACAACGACCCAAAACACTGCTCAAAATCTTTATGCAGAGGAACAAGTTCTGGAATTGCCATCCCAGTCCCCAGACCTGAATATCATTGAACATCTGTGGGGTGATTTGAAGTGGGCTGTCCATGCTCGGCAGCCATCAAACCTAACTGAACTAGAGATGTTTTGTAAGGAGGAATGGTCCAAAATACATTCATCCAGAATCCAGACACTCATTACAACTATAGGTATCATCTACAGGCTGTTATTTCTGCTAGAGGAGGCTCTACTAAATATTGATGTGATTTTTCTGTTGGGGTGCCCAAATTTATGCACCTGCCTAATTTTGTTTTGATGCATATTGCGCATTTTCTGTTAATCCAATAAACCTCATTTCACTACTGAAATATTACTGTGTCCTTCAGTTATTTGATAGATCAAAATGAAATTGCTGATCCAAACACCCAAATATTTATAAATGACAATCATGTCAGGGGTTCCTAAACTTTTGCTTACAACTGTATATATAACCAGAACAGGGGATGTGCTGACAAATTTGAGAAATTGTGTTCGCCCTGGCTTGATAGACCAGGTCATAGTCCATTAAAGGACTCTATAATCACAAAGTTTAAACTGACACCAGAAGTATACCACAAGAAATCCAGGTAGCTGTCGAAAAGATTCACAGGTTCGGCTCTGGACACTGGCTACTATTACTGCAGCTCTGAGAACTTTGTGTTTTACTCTCTGGCAAACTGGTATATTTGCTTTCTGTTACATGCACTGCAAAACGGATTCCATGTAAGTGAATTTTAATCTTTTAAAGAAAGCTGGTTGTATGGTTTTACACTATGGGAGTCATTTACTATAGCGCAATTCTGCCTTTCCTGGAATTTTTGGCACAAAAATGGAATTTACTATATTGCTGGGGGAAAAAATACTCCTAGAATCTAATTCACTATAGCACCCAGACAACAGAAACTGACTAAAAAACGAGTCTTGGCAGAAGCAAGGGAATTGCACATGGAAATAATGTTAAGAGCATGATACAATCACCTAAATGATTCTTAAAAATGTGGTATATTGTTTAGTGATGATCTGCTTTTAAATTGTTTAACCACTTCCAGACCGAGCCTCTTTTTGGAGTTCGGTGTTTACAAGTTAAAACCATTTTTTTTGCTAGAAAATTACTTAGAACCCCCAAACATTATATATGTATTTTTTCAAACACCCTAGAGAATAAAATGGTGATCATTGCAATACTTTTTGTCGCACCGTATTTGAGCAGCATTCTTACAAGCGCAATTTTTTAGATAATGAGACCCCCAAAGCTGTTGGAGAGAGGCAACGGAGGGTCAAACAAGGATGATATGCAGGCAACTGACATCCTCCTTATCAACTGATGATGTCATTGGTCATTAGGAGGTTGGCAGCAAGAAGGCTGTAATGGCGTACAATGAAAACACATGGCTTTGTGTAACTAAAAGGCAGTTTTCATCCACATACCGGCTTGTATACAATTTTGGGGCAATTTTTAGGCTTTTTACCAAGGCACCCCTGATGAAACCTCAAGGCACCCTGGTTGAAAAAAGCCTGCTCTAGATCATATAATGGCCTTGATTGTGACAAAAACTGGCCTACATTTGGCTTGTAGGTACACCAACCTGTACGACAGAAGCCTAAACCCTATTGAGCATCTGTGGGGCATCCTCAAATGGAAGGTGGAGGAGCGCAAGGTCTCTAACATTCACCAGCTCTGTGATGTCGTCACAGAGGAGTGGATGAGGACTCCAGTGGCAACCTGTAAACCTCTGGTGAACTCCATGCTCAAGAGGGTTAAGGCAGTGCTGGAAAATAATGAAGGCCACACAAAATATTGACACTTTGGGCCCAATTTGGACATGTTCACTTTTTACCGTGTTTTTTTGCCGCGATTTTGATGCAACTTTAAACAATGCCTGCAAACTCTTGAGGTCTATGGACCTCAAATCACATCAAAGCCAGACCAAAGTAGTGCAGGGGCTACTTTGAAATCGCTGAGACTTGAAGTTGCACAGATATGAATGGTTATCATTGGGAATCATGGGGTACAACTTGTCAAGCGACTCTGATGTCCAAAGTTGCAGGAAAAGTCACACAAGTGTGAAAGGGGCCTAAAGGCTACCTTTACACTAGTGCGACTTGTCATGTGACTTGGGACTGCAAAGTCACATGACACGTTATATCCCATGATTTCCAATGTAACATTCATATCTGTGCGACTTCAAGTCACAGCATCTTCAAAGTAGTCCCTGCACTACTTTGGTCTGACTTGGATGTGACTTGAGGGCCATAGACCTCAAGAATACACAGGTATCGCTTCAACTTGCATCAAAATTGTGGCAAAAACTCCATCAAAAATTGCAGTAAAATCATGCGACTTTCAGGTTGCAATAGTGGAAACCTAGCCTAAGAGTTCCCTTCACTGGAGCTAATAGGTCAAGAACAACCCCTGAAAAACAACCCAACACTATAATCTCCCCTCCACCAAATGTTTAGGACCAGTGTACAAAGCAAGTTTCGTAAAGACTAGAGTTTGGATGAGAGAGTTTGGGGGTGGAGGAATTTGACTGGCCTGCACAGAGTCAGTGTTAATGTTAAAGTTTGTTAGAACTTATCATGCCCATGGACTTGGACATTTCACATTGTATGTTTTACACTGCACAGGTACATATGCTTAGAAAACGGTTGGTTTGTTTATGTGCTGCATGCACATATGGATAGACAATGGACTTAGATCTTTGGCCTGAAGTTGGAGGTTTGATGCACATATACAAGGGCACACAGTTCCAAATACTATGATGTGCTCCTGCTTATCAGGTGAAAACACTTTCGATAGACATGAAGAGACAGGTTGAAAGATACCGGTGGGCTTGTACTTCCAATGGGCATGTGTGCTAACAATACAACATATCTTATAAAGGGCTGCAGTAGTTGTGGTTTGTTTGGCCTCAGAAGAGGCCGTGAAATTTGCTGTGATTTTTGAGGCAGGACTGTTATTGTGCATAATGACAAATGTCCCATAGGGCTGTTGTGTATTGTTGCTGTCTGACCATGCATTCATGGTTTGGGAGCATCTGCTGACCTTCTACTCTTTGTTCTCCTTGCTTAATCATGTACACGGAAATGCATCTTCCAGCAGAACCGTCACCAATGTATGTGTGTGGAATGTGGGGTGGTGGGTGTTATCGTTTGAATATGTGTCTTTTTAATATTTTGTATTTTTTTTTAAGAATTACTGTTTTTTTGTATTTTTTATAATCTTGCAGCTAAACATTTGTTGGTGGTTGGTGTCTGTTGAGAGTAGTTGTACTATGAAATGTGTAGCCTGCTATACACTATGATAGTAAAGCTGTGTACACTATAAGGTTTAGAGAAATTTTTGATTGTAAGCTCCTATGAGAAGGGCCCTTAGAGAACCCAAATTGCTAAATGTTTGTCTAAATGTACCACCATATACGCTGTTGAATATTTTAATGCCACTAAATGAATGTACATAATTTGTGTTGAGCTGTGCAATAAATGTCAATTCTTGTACTATTTGTTTTTTTTTTATTTGTTTTGGGGGGAGCTGGGTTTGCAGAAGTGAAATGTCTTACTAATGACAAATTATGAGAAGGTGTAATCGTGGATAAAAAAAACTAATCTCTTCAGCACACCTGCAAGTAAATGATAAAGCTTGTTTAGGTGGAGTCTTTTTATTTAACAGGTCTGGAAAATTGCAGGTAAGTGCCAGTTCACACTGCTGTGCAAGATTGCACTGCAGTGAAAATGACATGTGATGTCTGTGTGATGTGATTTCAGCAATACAGATTGGCTGAATTCCTATCGCATTCGGAGCAAACTCGCACAGGACAGGACCCTTTTTTTTTGGTCCGCACCAGAATTGGATTGCATGGGTGTTCACACCGATGCGATCCAATTAATGTCCGATCTGCTAGTTTGCACTGTGATATGCAAGCTGAAATGGGCGTGTTATTAACAATGTATTGACACTCCCAGCAGTTCGCATATCGCAGTGTGAACTGCAATGCGATGCGGGAACCTGCAGTGCATTTGCAGGGTAACAGCATTGCACAAGTGTGAACCGGCACTCGTAATTAATTCAGCTGGTGGATAGGCAGTGTTGTATGTGTCAAACTGGGCCTTTGTCATTCACCTGCTGCAATCCCAGGGACACCATTTCTTGTCATACACTCCCTTTAGTTTACCTTAAAATATCTTGTGATCTACAGAAATACAGATTCACATACATGCAAATTAAAAAGAAAAAATTATGATTAAAAATTTGTGGTTGCGATCAAATATTCGCAAGCATATGTGGCTTTGTCCTCTGACACGGAAATGTATATATATATAGAGCTCCTTTTACACTTGGCCGACTTTTCCTGAAACCAATCATATCTGCTACTTCAAGTGGCACCAACTTCAAAGTAGTCCCTGTACTACTTTGGTGCGACTTGAGGTTCATAGCTCTCAAGAATACACAGGCATTCCCTGAAGTTGGGGCAATGTCGTGGGCAAACTGCGTGACTTCCAGGATAACACTTTTGACTTGGGCCCCATTCGCACTTGTGTGACTTGAAAGTCATGAAACTTTGACGTGACTTGAAGCAATGCCTATGTAATCTTGAGGTCTAGGGACCTCAAGTCATCTCAAACTCGGACCAAAGTAGTTCAGGGACTAGTTTGAAGTTGGTGCCACTTGAAGTCACACAGCTATGAATGCTACTCATTGGAAATCAAGGGGTCCGCACTTTGCAGGAGTGTGCTCGCAGCTCGGGCAGACCCGATGTCCTCCGGCGAGCCGCAATTACCTGCCAGAGACACAGAACGGGGAACCGCCGATGTAAACACGGCGGTTCCCCGCTCTGTCAGAGGGCATCCAAGAGATCTACTGATTCCTGTCACTGGAATCAGTTAGATCTCTTATGTACATGGTAGCCCAGCCCCCTCACAGTTAGAACACTCCTAGGGAACACAGTTAACCTCTATATCTCCCCCTGCAGGTTAACCCCTTCACTGCCAATGACATGTATACAGTAATCAGTGGATATTTACATTTCTGATCACTATATAAATGTCATTGGTCCCAAAAAAGTGTCAAAAACTACCCACATGTCCGCCCCAATATCAAAGTCCCGATAAGAATCACAGATCGCCTCCATTACCAGTGAAAAAAAAATGTAAAAACGCCAGAGATGAATTCTCATGGTTTGTAAGCGCGGCAACTTTTGCGCAAACCAATCAAACACAAATTGTGATTTTTTTTTTTACCAAAAATATGAGGAAGAATATAAATCGGCCAAAACCGATAAATACATTTGTTTTTTTTTACTTTTGGGATTTGTATTTTAGCAAAAAGTAAGAAACATTGTTTTTTTTTTTTTGCAAAATTGTCGCTCATTTTTTGTTTATAGTGGCGATCAGAAATTACGCAGAGAGGATCAAATACCTCCAAAAGAAAGCTCTATTTGTGGGAAAAAAAGACACAAATTTTGTTTGGGTACGTCGTCGCACAACCGCGCAATTGCCAGTTAAAGCGACGCAGTGCCGAATCGCAAAAAGTGCTCTGGTCCTACAGTGGGAAATCATTCTGGGGGTGACGTGGTTAATTGGTTGTGTGAATTTTGTAAATGCCCTCTTCAGGGACCAGAAAATATGGCTGCAATTGACAGCTGGAGCTTTTATATGGCACTGAAAACTGCTAATAATCAAAAGTCCCATTTCTGAAAGCTAGTGACTCTGATATATCACATTACATTTACTTTGTAAGCGATGTTGACTCTGAACCAAAGACCAGGCAACCATTGCTGCATACATTTTCAACTAATCCCATTTATTTTACTGTTGCTTATTGTCAGTTTTGTAACATTTTATCTGTAACTATTTTCTGGCTTCAATTTTCTTTTTTTCCATTAAAGTAATAATGAAGAATCATTAGGCTGAATCTCTGAATGCTCTAAACATGTATGAAATTGTCTCTTTGAAGAAAACTATCATATTTGTAAATTCTGTTACATTCCTGTAACAATTACAACAACAGATCCTGTGAACAGTGCGTGTTACCATTGAAATATGTGGTGGCAGCTATCGTGTGTATAATGAGTTAAAAGAGAAGTATAGCCATAGCTTTTTTGGTCATACTTCTCTACTGGGTCACAGGAGTGCACTTACTTTTGCACTCTTGTGAACCAGAGTCAGATTATAGAAGGCTAAAGTCCTCTGTCAGCAGGCTCTAGAGGGATCCTGACCATATTGCACCCAGTTGCCTGACTGACAGCTAGCTTCAGCTCTCAGCACACAGCTGAGAGCCAAAGCCAGCTGCCCCCACTCCTTCCCCAGTCCAATGATCCAGTGAACAATCACCACTCCGAGCTACTACAACTTGCTCACTCTTCCATCTCTACAATATAAAGGTTGTACTACTAACATAACAAAGATCTGGATTTCTGGCGTAATCAATTTTATTTTAACCCAAAATTATGAAACAGATATAATAAAACATTTCCAATAGCATACTTAACAGAGCAAAAGGTAGTAAATAGCTGCATTGTCCAGACATATTTGATGCTATGCAGGGACACTGCAATAACATTTTTTAAACAATTTACATATCTATTTTAAACAATTATTTTATTATTCAGATTCTCATATTTGTTT
This sequence comes from Glandirana rugosa, assembly GCA_018402905.1. Classification (NCBI taxonomy): domain Eukaryota; kingdom Metazoa; phylum Chordata; class Amphibia; order Anura; family Ranidae; genus Glandirana; species Glandirana rugosa. The sequence goes on from BLSH010422102.1 coordinate 2,456,604, forward strand.
GAGGTTCTAGTATACTACTTATTCGATGTTACCCGATTTATTCATTTTACTATATCCAATGCTACTGGGAATTATGTTTAACTATTATTCTGAGGAGGAACCATCATATTGATATTGTATTGTAAAGATGCTCTTGTTTTGTTATAGCCCTGGTGAAGGTGGGTAATTTTGGACCTTCAAAATTTTTTGTTAAATTACAACACAAGCCAAGGAAACTGTGGAGATCCTCTGAGGTGTAGAAGACACCCGCCCAGGAATCAGAAAACCTACATCAACATCGTTATATTAAGGCTGCATTCACAATCAAATCAGCGTACTGAATCGCGGGCAGATTTGCTGCAAATCTGCCCGCGATTTGACAGTGTCGATATGTGAATGGAAAAATGTGGGACACATATTTGAGATGCCATTCATTTGAATGACATCTCAAAATGCGGTGTGGGTCTGCCACGATTGTGAGCGATAAAGCGTCCTGCAATCGCGGCAACCCGTATTGCAGGACACATGTCGCCCAAAAATAGTTCAGGAGCTACTTTGGGGCGACATGCGCCCTGCGTTGCGTGTTGCTGTGATTGCCGCAAGCTTTATCGCCAGACAATCGGGGCAGACCCGCACCGCATTTTGAGGTGTCATTCAAATGAATGGCATCTCAAATATGCATCCCGCGTTTTGCTATTCACATATTGGCGCTGTCAAATCGCGGGCAGGTTCACGGCAAATCTGCCTGCGATTCAATACGCCAATATGTGAATGCAGCTTAAGAGAGGATAGCAATACCAATAAGATTACCTCACGGGTCTAGTGCTATCTTTACACTTTCCTTAATGAATGAGGAAACAGAGGAACAGCCAGAAGGATGAGACATTGGTGTTCACTGTTCTACTTAACAATCCCTGCAAGGGCAGAACACTGTTTTGCATTAATGAAACTGGGCAGAAACTCCAAAAACATACTCTGTTGAGTGAAGCTAATTTTTGAAAAATTCTCCATATGAAGCTAAATATTGCTATACGGATAAATAAAAATGAACTTACCTTAGCTTCTGTTTCTCCTCTATGCAGGGTATACAAGTGGTGCACAGCACTTTGCGAGGATGACCATGGGTGAGTAAGGATTTGGAATACATGGAAATCATGTCCCTGTGTGTCTGACGTGACAAGCAGCATCCCTAGAAAATCAGGACAAATAAAATGTGTTTGTTATACATATTTTTTAAATGTTTATTAAATCTTCAATATATAGTTGTCATTGTGTAATGCTGGTTTATGTTTTCACAGTAGAACAATTTTTAAAATACTTAACCTCACATCACAAATAAAATTGCCAACTTTTGTAATCGCATTTTATATAAAAAATGTATAAATTGCCTAAAGCCTACCGTACATGTTAAAATCTGATTGTCCCCCGTTCCTTATTTGTTGACGCTAGGGCTATCACTATGGCTAAGCTTTCAGTCATATTTGTATTCTGCAACTAAGGTTATAAGAAAACTTATCACTACATTTTTTCAGGAATTGTTTGCTTATAATATTATAATATATCTGAGGGAGCTCTGTGTCTGTTTGGACTTGAAAGACAAATTTTGCCTTGTTGCTTATATGTTCTGGGTGTTGGGGGCCAAGCCCACACCGTATAGTGAGGAAATATTGTTTAGTTTAGCGCCAGACGGCATGGGCTTGTTTTTATGGTTTGTTTTACCTAAAAACCTTATTTTATTAATAAACCTGGCAAGCCGCCAGATTTTAAGGAAAATTGCCTGCACGCTAATCCCCACAAGCTAATCACCCAAAACAATTAACCACTTGCCGACCGCCAACCGCAGGTTGACGGTGACAAAGCGGTTCGATATCGCAAATCGCCATCATCTGCGCGCTCACTGTGTTCGGGGAGGGCCAGGGAGCGGGTGTGGTGGATCGCCGCCGGCTACCCGCGATGCCCCCCCCCCCCGGAGTGAAAGAACGGAGGTCTGTGTAAGTAAACACGGACCTCCGTTCTGTGAGGGGGGGAAGGGCTGTGATCACAGCCTTCCTCTACATGGAAGCTGTGATCACTTCCCTTCCCCTGCTAGGACAGTCCCCCCACAGTTAGAACACGCCCAGGGAACACAGTTAACCCTTAGAGCGCCCCCTGCAGGTTAACCCCTTCACTGCCAATGGCATTTACACAGTAATCAGTGCATTTTTATAGCACTGATCGCTGTATAAATGCCAATGGTCCCAAAAAGTGTCAAAATAGTCAGACATGCCCGCTGCAATATCGCAGTACCGCTAAAAATCGCAAATCGCCGCCATTACTAGTAAAAAATAAAAAAAAAAATAAAAACCCCAAAAATGAATTCTTATCATCCGTAAACGCGGCCTCTTTTGCGCAAACCAATCAACAAACGCCGATTGCGATTTTTTTTAATCACAAATATGAGGAAGAATATAAATCGGCCAAAACTGATGAAAAAAATGTTTTTTTGTATTTTTTTTGTATTTGTATTTTAGCAGTAAGAAATTTAAGCAGCAAAAGTAAGAAATTTGGGTTTTTTTGCAAAATTGTCGCTCTTCTTTTGTTTATAGCGGCGATCAGAAATGACGCAGTGATGATCAAATACCACCAAAAGAAAGTTCTATTTGTGGGAAAAAAAGGACGCAAATTTAGTTTGGGTACAACGTCGCACGACCGCACAATTGTCAGTTAAAGCGACGCAGCGCCGAATCGCAAAAAGGGCTCTGGTCCTAAAGTGGGAAATCCTTCCGGGGCTGAAGTGGTTAAAGAATATGTAAACTCAATATTTCATACTTCTGATATTTGTCTGCTGTACCATGTACTTGTATGAAAAAGTATCCTGTTCTTCTTGTATTGCTTTCCTTGTATGAAATACCCAGTGTTCCTGCCAGTCCTGCTCTCCTCCAATGATCAGATC
>BLSH010422102.1:2466603-2485249 GCA_018402905.1 Glandirana rugosa
CAGACATATGATGTGATCGGACAGACATATATGGGATCGGACAGACATATGATGTGATCGGACAGACATATATGGGATCGTACAGACATAAGTATGCAGACAGGCTAGGGTATACACAGGCAAGCTAGTGTAGTATACAGACAGGCTAGTGTATATACAGACAGGCTAGTGTAGTATACAGACAAGCTAGGGTATATACAGACATGCTAGGGTATATACAGACAGGCTAGTGTAGTATACACACAGGCTAGGGTATATACAGACAGGCTAGTGTAGTATACAGACAGGCTAGGGTATATACAGGCAGGCTAGTGTAGTATACAGGCAGGCTAGTGTAGTATACAGACAGGCTAGTGTAGTATACAGGCAGCATGCTAGTGTAGTATACAGGCAGGTAGCGTAGTATACAGTGAGGCTAGTGTAGTATATAGGCAGGCTAGTGTAGTATACAGATAGTAGGCTAGTGTAGCATACAGGCAGCAGGCTAGTATAGTATACAGACAGCAGGCTAGTGTAGTATACAGACAGCAGGCTAGTGTAGTATACAGACAGCAGGCTAGTGTAGTATACAGGCAGCAGGCTAGTGTAGTATACGGGCAGCAGGCTAATGTAGTTTACAGGCAGCAGGCTAGTGTAGTATATATACAGCAGGCTAGTGTAGTATACAGACAGGCTAGTTTAGTATACAGACAGACTAGTGTAGTATACAGGCAGGCTAGTGTAATATACAGGCAGCAGGCTAGTGTAGTATACAGATTACTGTAGTATACAGACAGGCTAATGTAGTATACAGGCAGCAGGCTAGTGTAGTTTACAAACAACAGGCTAGTGTAGCATACAGGCAGCAGGCTAGTGTAGTATACAGGCAGCTGGCTAGTGTAGTATACAGGCAGCAGGCTAGTGTAGTATAAAGACAGCAGGCTAGTGTAGTATACAGGCAGCTGGGTAGTGTAGTATACAGGCAGCGGGCTAGTGTAGTATACAGACAGCAAGCTAGTGTAGTATACAGACAGGCAGCAGGCTGGTGTAATATACAGACAGCAGGCTAGTGTAGCATACAGGCAGCAGGCTAGTGTAGTATACAGACAGACTAGGTGCAGAGTACAGGCTCACCTGCCACCTCCCCTGTTTGGGACCTCATGTGAGAAAGTTCCTCCCGGCTGATGATATGGGCGGAGCAAGGAGGAGACTCACTCTCACACTGATCTCTGGCTGTCACTGAAGCATCAGGTGCAGCCTCAGTGGGAGAGCTGCGGCTGTGTGGACAGCGCTGTGTCAGGCAGCCCGCAACACTCTTACTGAGTCTGCACCCAGTGCGGATCATATAGGTAGTGGCGGCCCTGCTCTGCCGCCCCTCTCAACTTGCCACCTGGGACCATTGAACACACTGGGACCCATGGTAGGGCCGCCCCTGCCCCCAACAGCAGTGTGTTCTGCCCTCTTCACATTAAACACACACCCCCACAACACTGCCCCCTTCACATCCCCCATAGCACTGCCCCTCTCACATCACAACAACCCCTCCCCCCAAAATGGAATGCTATGCCCTCCTCCCATCAACCCCCCACATCATTGTCCCCCTTTACATCACTCCTCCCCCACAACACTGCCCTCCCTTTAAATCACTTCCATAGCACTGCCCCTCGCTACATCCTCCCCCACCCCCCCCACACACACAGCACCACCCCTCTTTACATCACACACAGAGTTGTGTGCTCTGACCTCTTGACACCCCCCCCTTCCCCAACAGCACTGCCTTCCTTCACATCATTCTCCCCACACACATGCAGCCAAAGTTCTCTTTCCCCTTTCACTCTCCTACTTTAAACAGAACGGAGAACAGAAGGCAGAACATTTCTGGACCAAATGTGGGAGGCACAGCACAGCATTGAACAGAGTGTGGGAGCAGCAGCTGTCGGTGTTAACTTTTTGTTAAGTGATTTGCTGCTATGACCGCCCTTCAGCCAATCACCTGCTGGTTAACTTGAAAAGTTAACCCTAGCAGCTTCTGCGCTCCGTTCAATGCTGTGCCTCCCACACTCAATCCAGAAATGTTCTATCTCCTGCTCTGCTATTATAACAACAGTGACAGAGACTGGGGGAAAAAGTGACTCCTACATGGCATGATCATGGGTTCGGATGGAACAGTGTCCGCCATTTAGTGATGCTTGGTATATTTGACAATTGATCAGTCCTGATGTACTGACAGCCATCTCATTTCTTGACAGGACAGTACAAATACCACCCAAATTACCCCTTTTTGGAAAGTAGACAGTCCAAGGTATTTAGTAAGAGGCATGGCAAGTTTTTTGAAGTTGTAATTTTTTGTCACAATTTTTTAGAGAATGAAATACTTTTTTATCCCCACAATTTTTTTTCTCTACATATTGTCACCAGTGCAGTACAGCTTCACCATATGAATGGTGTGACAGTGATCAGGGATATTGACTGGTGACAGTATGTAAAAAAAAAAGAAATTAAATACATTTTTATTCAAATTTTAAAACATTTGCTTTTTTTTTTTCTTTGTCTTACATCCTGTCATCTGAGCAGTTCAGTATCACCATAATGACACTGTAATACTTGGGGGGGGGGGGGTGATCAGGGATTTTATCTTACACTGTTATTGCTTATAACAGTGATGATCACTGTTATAAGCAATAGTTAACTGTCATGGATTGGCCACAGTTAATCACATAGTACAGGGTGCTGTTCTTGGCCTAGGCACCATGTGATAGCTGTGGGCCGATCACAGCATCACAACAGTAAGCAAGCTGTTCATGAAAGTCATTAATGAAAGTTTGCTTACATAAAATCATGTGATCGCTATAACTGGTCATAGAGATCACATGATACTCCCGCTACTCACAGCGGGGCACAGGGGGCGCACTAGTGTGTATGTGCAAGGCAAAGTATCAGTACGTCATGTAGCCTATAGCTGCTGCCTATATGCAATAAATATTCTGTGGGGGGGGGGGGGGGGGAGGGAGCAGCAAGTGGTTAAAGTGTTTCCCATGCATTATCCAAAGCATGTCCCAGAATGTTTTTTTTTTCTAGTTGTTCTTGTAGCTAGAAATAGCTTTTATTAATCCCAGCGACATCATCAGCAGGTTTGTAAAATTCTTGCAGGGGCAATGCTGGGTGCTCAACTACTATTGATGCAAGCGTGCCCCACACTGCTCAACTTTACCCATCCCCTGAATTACCAAAAGTCTTTTCCTTGGACACAGTTTGTGAGCAGGTTCTTAGGAGCCATGGTAGAAACATTTCTTGAAATACATCTTTGAAATACCCTTTCCTGTCGTATCTTCATGGCAGCATATACTTGGGTTGTGACTCCACCCCATAACCTGATAGGATTGGATAGCTATAAACTGCAATAGAAGGACCCACCTCAGCATTCTCCTTTTTTCCTCACCTGTTTAGGCTTGGATGGATAGCTCGGCACCCCTTACCGCATTCACCCCAGCCAGGTTCAACCTCTCCTGGGTGGAAGTCCTTGCCTGTACAGTCTCTAAACGAGCTAGATGGAAGGAACCCCACTCTGTTAGTCTCGGGTATGTTGCCTGGCATTATACAAGGCCTAAATAGGCTATTTTACTTTGCAGCGATCCTCTTATATGTTAACTGCACTTGCTGTGTTTCTCTGGGCTCTGTAGTCCCACAAAGCCAACCTTCCATTCCCAATATGACGCCTACGCGTCCGGCCGCATCTGCCCATGCATGGAAGGAAATTACGCCGATGCGAGCCCATTCTGTCAGTTTCCAATATGGTGTTGAGCTCCTTGGCACAGTGGTGACGTCACTTCCACCACAACGGCGGGAAATTTAAAAACCCCGTATATGCTTTGTTTTCTGGCATGGTTTATGCATCTGTGCACATTAGTTTGGGGGTGTTATGCCTGTCATCTGCTGCTCTGCCTGATACTCTCCTACTGCTGTACTCCTCCACTGAGGTACGCGGGGTATACTTTCCTTCATTTCTGCGGTGCCAGGGTTACTTACCCTTCCTTCTAATGCCATGTATATTTCAGGTGGAAGTATCTTATCACTCCTCATGGAGACCATTTTCCAAGCAGAACATCCTCAACCTACAAGGTAAGGGTTTTTTTTTTTGGTAAGTAGTGAAGACGATGAAAAAGAGAGCGTTGCCACTAATGTTGTCTTATTGGGCAGACCTATCAGGTCCTCAAGATCCTCGAACTCCAGACACAGGGAATGCTCAGGCCACAGAAGGAGCCCGCTTAAAATGATCTTCCTGGCGCCCTCACTTATGCCACAGGAGTTCTCTTTCATACCACCATCCATCATCTGCCAGTCATCGCTCCTGACCTGCTTCAAACGCATGCTGGGTTTGTTGCATCATAGCACAAATAAATTGGCCTGCCATGAGTGCTTTGAAGAAGCAACTAGGGAAAAAGACACGGACATCAGGGAGGTGACAGACATTATCAGAGAATCAGAGAATCAATCTTGCAAGTATCGGCTCCTGATACAGATAAAGTGGTTCAACTTACATCATCGGCTGTTCCTCACACACCGCCAAAATTAGACTCAATTTATTTGACAGTGAAGAATTGAAAGTTTCGGCAAGTTTTGATTTTTCTCTCATGGATCCATTTGCCAGATCTGTAAAAGAAGCAATTGGTTGGAAAGAGCCCTAAGAAGCACCACGTAAGGTCAGAAAATATTTTCCGAATTTAAAAAGGGATCCAGAATCTTTTACGTTCATAGATGAATTGGAAGACCTGATACTAGTCTTAATAACAGGCTAGCAAAATTATACCCATTAAAAGAACCTAAGGTAAATCAGTTGCCGCATCAGTTGTACATATGCATCCCTAATGCGTTTGGCCAGGCATGTAACACTGCTCATTGAGGACGCAGTAACATCCAGAGATGTACTTAACCGCAAAATTGACCTTGACCTGAAAAACATATTCGGCAGTAGAGGGTGCCTGCAGACCAGCCATTGCCTTAGCAGCAGTAGGGAGAGCCATTTCCAGTTGGAACTCCAACATTGAAAAATTGCTTCTGGAAGGGGCCGAACAGGAGAAAGTCATAACAGCACTTCAAGAACACAGTCTTGCAGGAGACTTTGTGGCAGAGGCTTCGGCGGACACAATCAGATCCTCCGCCAGAGAAATGCTGGCCTGTGATTGCCAGAAGAGCCCTATGGCTGAAGCTCTGGGTAGCTGCTTCTAAAACGTATTGGTGAAAGATTCCCTACGACGGAACAAACCTTTTTGAACTAGACTCAGCTATCTCTAAAGTTACGGGCGACAAATGGGGTCTTATTCCCTCCGATAGAAGACCAAAACAACAGAAGGCACCATCCTACAGATGCAATATCCCAGAAAGGTACAGAGAGGCAAAGTCATATAGGCCAGGAAAAGAATACAAGAGAAACTGAAGGAAACCCCAGGCTTCCTTCCTGAAATTCCAAACCAATTGAAAAACCAAAATCTTCTGCCACAGGGGATCAGCAGAAGTCCTTTTAAAGGTACGCCCGTACAGCCTGTGATAATGGGAGCCAGACTCGAGCTGTTCACGCAGGTTTGGGTGGAACACATAAAGGATCCATGGACAGTGTCTACCATTCAATTCGGTCACAGTTAGAAATTCAAAAATTGAGTTCACAGGGACCAGTTTTATTCAACCAGACTTCCAGCATCATGAGAAAAACGAATGTTGTTAGTCAAATATGTGCAAAAACTACTTCAGAAATGGGCGACCATAGAAGTGCCGTTTGTCCAGAGAGGAAAAGGCTTTTTTACTCTCCATTATTCCTGGTAAAAAATAAGAGGATGGGAGACTTGCGCCCAGATTTAGACTTAAAAAAATCTCAACCAGAAAATTCTAGTCAAATCCTTCAAGATGGAAGGTCTTCAGTCAATCCTTCTAGTGAAAAATCTATGCTATCAATCGATTTATCAGATGCCTACCTTCCCTTTGGAACTGCCACTGCCCCCAGAACTATTACAGATAATAGCTTTGCTGAGGGAGAAGGGCTTAAGAGTCCATCGTTATCTGGATGACATCATTCTCCTAGCAGCCAGAAATCTCTTATCGATCATCATCGGAAGATACTGATTTCCACACTACAACATTTTGGCTAGGTAATAAAACCGGAAGAGCAATCTTCAACCTACCCAAAGGATGGTCTTCCTGGGAGCAGAATTGGACACCTGGATGAACAGAATAGAACTTCCTCAAGAGAAGATAAGTCCCTTGATTCAGAAAATGAAGAAATTACTGGCAGCAGTATCGGGGTATTCTGGGGTCAATGTCAGCAACCATCCCAATGGTTCAGTTCGCCCAGTGGCACACAAGAACATTTCAAAATGAATTTCTAACGCAGTGGGATGGAGCATCGATGCTTCAACCGATCTTCATCTACAAGACAGTGAAACATTCTTTAGGGTGGTGGACCCGTGCTAACAACCTCAGGAGATTCAGACATATAGTTCCTCCTTAACAGGAAGTGGTCACGTCAGAAGCCAGTCTAGAAGGATGGGGAGCTCCCTATCAGGACCAGGCAGTCCAGGGACATTGGCTATTCCAGTCACGAGGCATTGTCTCGAACATGCTGGAAATAAGAGCTGCCTTTCAGGCTCTTTTAGCATTCAGCCCATACGTGAGAGGGAAGAATGTATTGCTATGCATGGACATCAAAGTAGCAGTGGCTTACATCCAAAAAAAGGGGGGCACCAGAAGTCGCACAATTATGAGAGAATTTCATTCTGTCCTCGATTGGGCCCAGGTAAACTTAGCAGACCTGAGGGCAATATACGTTCCAGCTGCCCAGAACCAACTGCCCAATGGTCTAAACAGGATTTTTTTAGCCAACAACGAATGTTCTCTGAATCATCAAGTCTTCTCTCTCGTAACACAGACCTGGAGTGTTCCCAATACTAATCTAGCAGCAACCTCGGCGAACGCCAAATGTTCTAAATACTTTGCGAGAGCTGCCTAACCATCTGCAGATGGGATATATTGTCTACAACATCGTTGGAATTTTCAGCTGGGCTACATCTTCCCTGACACCTCTGAACACGAGATTCCTGTTCAGACTCAGAAGATCAATGTCCACAATGACATCAGTAGTTCCCTTTTGGCCAAGAAGACCGTGGTTCACAACTCTGCTCTGAACACAGAGGACCCATTGCCTCTGCCAGTAACAGCGGATCTACTCTCTCAAGGCCAATTTCTTCACCCGTCTCCGGAGAGGTTACATCGGACAGCATGGAAATTGAAAGGTCTAGGCTTCTAGGTCAAGGATGTTCTCAAAAAGGTAGTGGATAGGTTACTCCAAGCCAGAAAATCCACTACCAACAACACTTACAAAAAAGTTTGCTGAACAACAATCTTGGAATACATCATCTCCTAAAGTAACACAGGTTCTTGAATTTTTCCAATCAGGTCTGGAAAAAGGCCGAAGTTCAAGTACCCTTAAAGTACAAGTTTCTGAATTATCGGCCATGACAGGAGTTAAGTGGGCCTTGGACCCTCTCATGATATAGTTTCTAACAGCCTGTTTCAAGTTAAAACCTCCCAGAAAACCGACCTTTCCAGTTTGGGATCTATCCGTAGTCTTAGAAGCATTTTCTCATAACCCTTTTTATCCTATCAAATCTATATCCTTATGGGACTTGACATTAAAGGTAACATTCCTTATTGCTACAACCTCAGCAAAGAGGGCATCCAAAATGCAAGCACTATTAATAAAAGAACTCTAAATGATCTTCTACCAGAACAGAGTGGTTCTGAGGCCTTTGGATCACTTCAAACTGAAAGCAGCCTCTTCATTTCACTTCAATTAAGAAACAAGTCTTCCAGCCCTACTTATGAACCAGGGTGAACCACATCCTTTAGACGTCAAAGGTAACATTTCATCGTACCTTCACCGTAGCTAATTCAACAATCAAGACAAACAATCTTCTTGTTATTCCTCACGGCTTCATGAAAGGTCAAGCGGCTTCTCCACACACGATTTCTTCATGGTTGGTAAGAACCATCAAAAAAATGATGCAATACAGCGGATTACAACACCTGAGAGTTTGGAAGCTCACTCTACTAGGGCGGTGGTAACCTCATGGGCAGCCTATTGCAGAGTATCTTCAGAGACAATATGTTAAGCTGCAACTTGGTCCTCCAGGAACACGTTCACATCACATTATAAAGTGGATCCTAAACAGTTGACAATTGTGGAATTTGGGAAGTCAGTCATTCAAGCCAATACTTCAATTGCTTGTAAATTAAACTTATTTTTCTTGCACCCACCCGGCTGGCGAGTTATTTCCCAAGTGTATGCTGCCATGATGTGGCAGGAAAATGGAACATTATATACTCACCTTTCCATAATTTTCCTTTCCTTGTGCATCTTCATGGCAGCATACAGATGCACACCCTTTGGGGTGATAGATACAGAGAATGCTGTGGTGAGTCCTTACATTTTAATTTATAGCTATCCAGTCCTATTAGGTAGTGGGGGGCAGAGTCACAACCCAAGTGTATGATTCCATGAAGATGTGCCAGGAAAGGAAAATTACAGAAAGGTGAGTATACAAATTTCTGTTTACACTACACACAGTCAGGACAGCACCACTGGTTTGCTGAGAAATAAATGAATGTATGCACATGTAGTGAGAAAGAGAAGGTTGGAGTTCTGTAGTCCAGCAGGCAGGGACGACAACACTGGCTAGAATTTCAGTTCAAAAAAGGCACTGTGCTGTCAGCCCAAACAGGAAGTTAGAAGCACATTGAATTTCTGGCAGGTAAACTAGTATTTTTCTGTACTTGCAGTGTTTTTTTGTTTTTTTTTATTCTTTCCACATTTGCATTTATAATGATCACTGTTATCAGTTGCTTCTCAACCACGACATGAAATTACTGGTGAAGGTATTGTCACTCCGATAGCACCCTATAATTGGCACCCTTGTACTAGGGTTGCCACATCATCCCTTTAATCCAGGACACATATGAATTACACAGGTTCTGAGGCCAGGGGAGGGCTGGCAGCCGTAGGCCTGGGGGGCAAGTCCAGTCAAGTGGCCCATTGGACCATCGAATCAGCTCACCATCCATGCCCATCCAATGGACCTAGCGGGATCCATGGTAGGGCCGGCCCTTGGCACCCCCCTTTGCCTGCAGCTAGTTGGTGGCTACGCCCCTGAGCCCTATTTCCTTCCTCCACAAGAAAAAAAAGTGTGAGAGGGCAGCAGCCATCAGCCATTTTAAATGTAAATTAGGGTGGCCTGGGGGGCAATTGCCACCCTACCCCCTGGGCCAGCCCTCCCCTGTCTGAGGCTAATTTAATGCAGATAAGGCACCGAGTTTAATTGCCACTTTAATCAGCCACAGAAACTGTGAAATTAATATGTGTCCTGGATTAAAGGGATGATGTGGCAACCCTACCTTGTACATAGTGTACGTGGGTGCCAACCATAGTACCAAGTGGGGTTTATACCAAGTAGACAGGCCCACAATAACATGCACAAAGTTATGCATTTGTTGCATGTGACCACACACATACAATCCTGATCTATTTTCTTTCTCTTGATATATGCAAGGCTTTTGACTCGGTCTCCTGGCCATACTTGCAATATTTTCTGACTCATTGGGGCTTTAGGTGCACTATGCAGGATATAAATAAGAGACATTTGTGATAGCCAGATGAACTAGGCAGGGCTGCCCTCTGTCACACAAAGTTTAGCCCCTCGCTTATCTGTAAGGATCAGGATATATGTGGAGTGGAAACAGCTGGAACACATCATAAGCTCTGCTTGTTCATGGACAACGTATTACTTTTGCTCACTTCCCCATACATCTCCACACTGAATCTGCTGTTGTTCTTGGACAGGTTTTCATGTATATCGGGTCTTGCTGTCAACCTCACCAAGTTGGAAGCAATGAACATAACGCTGTCGTATAGGGAGAGAATCCTTCCCATTTACTGTAGATTCCTGCAGGGGTCCCAGGCGAAACAGGAAGGGGATACACCAGAGTTCATTGGGAGAGTCTACCCAGATGTATTGTGTGTATCACACTTGCTACTCTTCTGGGGACAGTCCAGGAGCCAATGAGTGGCCAATCCGATCCAGATCAGACCTGCAGTGGTAGTTATGGAGAGAACCCATGAGCTGAGCTCTGCTCAGGGGAAGTTTGCTTGTGATGAACGTTTACACTCCCATGAGCTCTTCTCATGGGTTCTCTCCATAACTATGTATGCATGCGTGTGTGGCTTGTGACAACGTTGTCCATTTTAATGGTTTACCTTGGTGAAGGTGGTGCTACTTTTTTGTCACAAATAATGCTCTTGCTGTTCCACATTTAACATCCAATAATAAATAGAATTTTTACTACTTCCATGATGGTATCTTTGGGGGCACCCCCCTTGTTTATAGAATGGTGCTATTGCCAAAAAAAACTTTATCTGTTTAGAATCCTACCTATCCCCATTCCTGCATATATTTTTAAAATACTGCAATGCAGGGTAATATATGTTGTCTGGGGAACGGTTTGTCAGGCAGCCCAACTTGACCCCTCTAAAGTACTATGACACAACAGAGGCCTCACTTTGGGTTAGTTTGGAGGCAATAGGGGTGGACCCAGTGGCTATTGATAATATTCTGTGGCTCTCCCCATGCGAAAGGGGAGTGCTACGAAATCCAGTGACTCAATATCCATTGTTGCACTGGGACAGGACAAAAGTTAAGTCAGGCCTACTCTCCACACATATGCCATTGCTCTCCTTGTTTCACAAACCATCTTTTTACCTGCATACATATCTCCAGCATCATTCTGCTCCTAGACCCAATCCCACTAACATGACTCCATCAACTAGTTGAGTCATCAAAATGGAAACCTTTTTTGCTACTGCAGAAACATGATAAATTACCACACTCCAAGATATTCCGGTATTTGCATTTAAGGCATTTCTACCACACGCACTCAAACAACGTCAGACTTAATGACATAGAACGGATTTGAAAATCTTTGCCTTATGGATCCACATGAGAAAGGGGTAATTTTCCAGTTATATAAAATTCTCCTACAGAGCCCAACAGCTGCTCCCCTGACTTGTGTAGCTAAATGGATGTTTGATTTGGGTCTCACACTGGAGGCAGAGGACTGGACCAAGATCTGGCAGGCCATAAATGGTCACAAAATATTTTGGTACTATTAGTGTACTACAATGTGCTGTCCCGGTGGTATATTGTACCCGCAAGGATAGCGAAATATGTCCTGAATTATCTGGTCCCTTGTTTTCAGGGGTGTACTTCCCCAGGCACACATTTAGACATTTGGTGGACCTGTCTAATAGTAAGCAGTCTCTGGTCTAATATATTCCAGATCTTCAGTCGCCTGTTGAACACCACCTTGCAATTAGATCCACAGGTTGCCCTTTTAAATCATAATGCACTGAGGCTGACCAAAAAACAATTTCAATTGTTATTATGCGCCACCACAGCTGCTAAAGAAATTATAGCAAAATTGTAGAAGACACTGACTCTTTGTGTCTTGGCAGCCAAACACAAGACTGCACAGGCGATGGTCCATGCTAAGATCAAGGCAAACTTGCATGACAGAGTTTATAAATGTCAGAGTTTAGCCGTCATGTATTCTTGCCTACTTACCTCCTGACTTTGACACAACTTTATTGGAGCCTCGAGACATACCATTCATCCAGACCTCTGCATGTCTTTTTACTGAGTACTATAAACTATGTTCAGTGAATCTGATCATTGCTCCCTTTCCACACCTACTGCATTGTTACTGATGCCTTTTGGGAGCTATTTGTCCCTACGCAACCACAAGCTTTGGCTGGGGAGGGACAGATGACACCCCTTTCCTGTTAGTTTTGATACCTTTTTGTGTGAGAATGTATATGTATGTTATTCACTAGGTGTTACTGCTGTAAACTGCTGAGCAACTTGGTATGAAACGCACAAAGTAACCATACTCTGGGTCTAAATACATGATACTGTTCCATGCATGGACACGACTGCTGTTATTGGTTACATGATATACTGTTTAAGCAATGTCCTTTATTTCACTGCTAAATAAAATATTTGAACAAGAAAACTTGAAATATTTAAAGCATAAAAACTATTTCGTGAAAATAAATATAGCAAATAAAAATAAATAATGTAGCATATACACACTGCTACAAAAGCCATTTTGTAATTTAATACTATTAAAAATCACCTTTCCTTTTCAATCTGCAGCCACTGTAATTTTTCTGTAAAATTCAAAGTAATATGGCAAACTGGAGGCATCCTGTACACAGCTGGTGTACAGAACTTCCCTAGAAAACAAGTTTCTTGCTTGTGTGCTTGACTCTGATTTTCCCAGAAGTCTGCACATTTCAGACATCCTCTGTTAAAAACAAAAGTCCATATCAAAATGGAATCTAGCAAAGGTAAATGGAGTGTATGAAATAGTTCAAAATCCAAAGGTTCCAAATCCAAAGAAGCACGCAGCGTGAACCTTTGCTGTACAGCTTGGAATTGTGACTTTTTATGCACTTAACTGTTTTTATGTTGTGAGTAGAATATGTATCATGTGTTAGATTAATGTTTTTAGCCGATTTACACTATGTGGCTTTCCTTGCTTTGATTCCATGTGGATGTTCAATTATACATGGTCACCATTGTCTTTACTAATCTTGGAGAGAAAGCCAGCCTGACATGCTAGAACCAATAGGAGTGAACTGAATGCTCCCGGGGGAAGTATTTATAACAGGCAAAATGGAATCTGTGGTGGGGTCATTTCAATCTGGTAAGAGTGCATTTCTTACAATGGTGATGGCTCACATGGTGACTACATTAATGAAGTAGCACGATCTTCGCACAATATCAGTGATGTTTTCTTCAAGACATACATTGGATTTGGACTATTTCATACACTCTATTTACCTTTGCTAGATTCCATTTTGATATGGACTTTTTTTTAAAGGGTAAGTTCACCTTTACAGAAAAATCTGTAAGGTGAACACAGCATGCCCTCCTCATCCTCCCCAACCCTGCCGACCTGTTGAGCGGTGATCTCCTGTTCTGAGCCTTGGTATAGCCGCCTCAGGGGTCCGGGGCTTAGAAATCTCCGCAACTGAATTTCAAAAACATACCCCATCAGGAGGGACGTTTTGGAGCATTCGAATTGGTGATGGCGCCGACCAATCAGAACCCGCATAGCCCCTTCTGTCAGTGGGGAAGAAGACGCGTGAATGCGAAGGGGATTTCTAAGCCCCACACCCCTGAGGTGGCCCGTCCTGTCAGCGGGGAAGAAGACACATGAATGCCGAAGGGATTTCTAAGCCCCGGCTATACTGAGGCTCAGAATAGGAGACTGCCACGCAACAGGTCGGCGGGACTGAGGGGATAAGGAGGGCATGCTGTGTAAGCTCACCTTACAGATTTTTCTGTAAAGGTGAACTTACACTTTAACCATTCATTTTCGCTATGTTAACGCGGCAACATATATGATATCTATGCTTATTTCGTTTGTCATACTATTGGTTGCCAGCAGCTGTGTTTATTATCATCAGTTACACAAGCGCATTTTCTGTTTTTGTTTGTGATAATGAAACATATAGTTCTTTTTCTTAAAAACAGGAACAGGTAGAACTCTGAAACAAAGTTAGTTAAAATCCTTGCAATCTACTTCAATCAACCAGAGGGGATTGTTTTTTCTTTCTCTCAGCAAAAACATAGTTAGTTTCTAACAATTCATAAATTGAGCGTGTAATGTACTTTATTCAATTTTAGAATTTTACACTTTTTTATCGATTTTATACCACTACTACAGGAGCCTATTTAGCCAGAACGTAGAAGAGCTCAACCATCTGACCATTTTGATTGGCTAAACATCTGTGAATATTTTCTAAGACCAAGGAAATTTGAGATTTCATTTAGATGGGTGTGAAATTAGCTGCTGACCACCATGAAGCAATCAATTTTCCATTTATCAAAGCCCAGCTGCTAAGCTAGAACCTATCATCTGTCTTTATAAAGTCTAGCAGCTTGCTTCAGTCTTGAAAACAGTAGTTAACCCAACACCTAATGGCTTTCACCAACAAACCTACCAAAGGGGCTCCTAACAGAACAAAGATTATAAATTATCCCTGTGTCATGCAATATTGTGTGGGTTCTAAAAAGTAACACATGCTGATATTCAATTTGCACATTTCTTTTACTATTTAGGAACAAAAGTACAACAAAAATAATATACAGAAATATTAATAAAGAGAGGCTTCAGTCAAAACGTCCTTTTTTTACTTTTGAAAAAGGGCAGGGAAGGATTAGAGTATTTGCCTGGTCTATACTGATCCCTACTGAGTACAAAGCCCAGCATCCTATGCCAGTGACAACACATAGAAGCTTGGCAGCCATGGGGACACTTTGGGGTTGATTTACTAAAGCTGGAGAGTGCAAAATCTGGTGCAGCTCTGCACAGAAACCAATTAAGTTCCATTTTTTTTGTTAAAGCTTAACTGAACAAGCTGAAGTTAGAAGCTGATTGGCTACCAGATTGTGCACCAGATTTTGCACACTCCAGTTTTAGTAATCAACCCCTCTGTCTTTAATGCTTTGAGTCTCTGCTCTACAGGTATGCACATAAGGTAGTATAACTTCTGTCTGATTTTCCTTTTCAGAATATTTTTTGCAGTTCTGTAACCCAGAAAGTATTCGATCTAGTAGGGTAGCGCAAAAGCCAGGCGTCTTGCATATTCACAATGTCTGTCTCCATATTTCCCTAATCACAATTGTCTTTAAGAAACATTTGTTAATAGGCTACATTTTAGTTTTTATAGGAGCACGGTCATGAAAGCTTCTATGGGCTATCATTACTAAGAGCCCTTTCACACTGGGGCGGGCAGGGCATTAGCGGTAAAACGCTGCTAGTTTAAGGGGCACTTTACCGCTGTTATAGCGGTGCTTTGGCGCCGCTAACCGGGTGGCAACGGGGTGATTTTAACCCCCATGAAAGGGTTAAAAGCGCCCACACACTGTTCTATCACTTCGGAAGCGCTGGCCATATATTTCAATGGCAGGGGCCGTGTAGGAGCAGTGTATACACCACTCCCACACCGCCCCAAAAATGCTGCTTGCAGGACTTTTTTACCTGTCCTACAAGCGCACCGCCCCAGTGTGAAAGCACTCTGGCTTTCACACTGGGGTGAATTGCGGGGAGTTTTACAGGCACTTTATGAGCGCTATTTTTAGATCTAAAGTGCTTGAAAAACACTCCAGTGTGAAAAGGGTCTTAGACTCCTTTGAGAATGCAAGCTCAATAGCTGACGTTCTGATGCTTTGAAGAAAATGCTGACTGAGTTGCAAAGACAGAACAAGAATAGAGATGAGTAGTTCTAACAATTTTCTGACCTGCATTTACAGCATGCTTGTTCTGACACTTTGACTGAAACAGCCAGGTATCTAGCTTTTTCAAGAGGTGGCCTCCAATGGTAGCCCCTATACTTCTTTCTGGTTCAATAATTTTAATTAGGATTTTAATATATAACAAAGTGAGCATTAAATACACCCATGCAGGGGCTACAAATGAAAACTGTACAGAACAGTAAACATATCCACTGAGGTCCTAAATATTGCCAGACAATAGAACATGTAAACAAGTGAGTGGGAAGACCAAGAAGGATACCTCATAAGAAGAATCAAAAAAATTAAATGTGTGCTTCCCATCCTAAGGACATCCCAAAGTAAGAGAAAAATAAGGGAGACAAGGGGTCAGAGACCCCAAGAGTAGGAGAAAACAGAAGAGAAAGGGAAAGCGAACGAGGGGGAAGAAAAAGGGTGAGGGGGTGGAGAGAGGACAGGGACTTTGGACCGTACCAATACTGGCCAGCTTTAACAAAGGAAATGAGTACTCAATCCAAGGCTCCCAAATTTTGAGAAACTTGGACTGGGTGTTCTTTAAAATGTTAGATATCTGTTTGTTAATCATTAGAGTCATCATATGAACCCTTACTCCCTGGATCGCAACCATAGTTTTTTTCCCAGGCCTGGGCAATGGTTTTCTTCACCAACAAAAATAAATAGAATGCCAATTTCTGTTGGTGGGCGTATAAGCCCGGGATAGGGCAGTTTAGCAAGGCTAAATTAGCATCCTTACATATCGTCAAATGAAACAAAGTGCACAGTGGGCCAAAGACTCAGGACCAAAAGCCCACCAGTCATGGACATGTCCACCAGATGTGTAGGGCATCCCCAGAATTACCAAAACTGCTGAAGCATTGGTCACTACAATTAGGGTTGGAATGGGTGGATGCAGGCAGGGACCCAGTACCACCAGAAGAGTACTTTATAAGCGGCTTCAAGAGTGGTGGTGCTAAAGGTGGTTTGCTACAAAAGACCAGGCTTTGCTCCAGTCTGCTGGGTCAATGGTAGTCACCAATTCTCATTCCCACTGAGCGACATAAGAGAGTGAGCTGGTGGATGAGCGACTATTTAAAGAGGAGTGTTGACAAACATGTTCAAAACTTAATTTGCAGAACGGGTACTCGGAGGTACAGCGGAGGTACAATATCCAGTGTTGAAGTTGGAGAGATTTAAAAAAACGCCAATTGTGGGGCCTTGTGCGTCTCCTGAAGGGCAGCCCACATTGGGAAGAGCCGAGTGGATAAGAAATATTGTACTTGTGTAAAGTCATGGGAAGCCCACCAGGAGAATGCCAAGTGTCGCTCCATGCCTGGTGGAAATAGTGGGTTATTAAGCATAGGCAAAAGGGGTAGAAATGGTCCTATTTATTTATGTGTGTGACCGTGGGTGTGGGAATTGCAAAGGTTTCCGCACCCGCAACCACACACAATGAAATCACACTGCTGTGTGAAAACACGCGGAGGTACCATTCAATCTGAATGGCAGCCCCACACATGCAAAACCATAGTGCATTTGAGGGTACAGGAACCGCAGGTAAAATTCCCTGTGGGTCACACCTTCAAAAAGGTGCATGCAAATGAATGGGCTGCCGTGCCTGCGCAGACTGGGCTGCAAACATGCAGAGATGTGAACCTAGGGTCAGAGGCTATTTTCACACATCCAGAAAGCTGACAAAAAGGGTTCACCTGGAGTTCCCTGCTATAATTCTTTACTGGTAATTGAAAAAAAATGCACTACTGTAGCAATGTATTATTTTCTTTCAATTTTAGTTGTATAACCAGTATTTCATTTATAGTTACCTAGGAAATTAGGTGAAATAACAAGAAGAACTTGGAATGACAGCTCAAGGTTTTGCTAATAAAATAATTCCATATACTTTTGTTATTCTGGAACTGTAGATAAATATATTTAATTAAGTATCTGGGTTTTGCAATATTTTCTTAAAATCAGGAAACATCATGATTTTCAGCCATAGAGAACTAATGATTTTCAAAATCTTGATTTTTAAAAAGCCACCTGCTCTATCGTAAGTGAAAACCGCTCCAGATGAAAAATTAATCCAATTTAAACTCTTTTACCTATTAACCTGAGACCACCACCACATTTCAATCAACAGCATTTAACAAACCAGAAGAATTTCTTGTCTGTTAAAGGCACAGTCAAGCATACAAAGGGGTACACAGTTTAATCTGTTTTACTGCAGGTCTGTCATTCATTTCACTGTTATTAATAGAAGGAGAAGCACTCGGGTGGCCAAGACAGGGTCATTACTTCACATGTAGATGTGTTGTACTTCACAGCTCTTAGACCACTCAACTGGAAAGAGTGACGCCTCCGAAAACATCAATTATTTACTAAATCTACATGAAGGTGCAGCAGATATTTATTAAATCAGGGCTTGGGTTTACATCTCGCTTTTTTACTGCAACCACGCATGACTAATTGACTTTACTTACATGTCAACCCTAATAATTTTTTAATCCATGTACAGCCACCTTATACTTTGTTCATTGTTTCATTAATTCTTTAATAAAACTGGATGCACAGAACTAATGAATGTGGAGAACTAACAATGAATTATTTCATCTTCAGTATCACAACCTGATAGTTTGGGTGTTAGTAAAAATAAGATTCTTTATGTTGATTTATAGTCAGCAGTAGATATTGTATTGTAGTCTGGCCTAAAATATGAATACTACGATTCAATAAATATGTATGTACCATAAGTAATTATAGCATGCTAACATTTTAGAAATAAATGAACAATGATATACATATGGTTAACCACTTGCCGACCGCCAACCGCAGGTTGACGGCGACAAGGTGGTTCGTTATCGCAAATCGCCGTCATACGACGGCGGCCGCGATAACGAGCAATGCGCGCGCGCGTACGATATTAATGAATACCATGTATGTATAAATAACTTAGCATCATAAGTATAAAATCCGGTCTGATGTTATGTTATAGATGACGACTGATATTTAGTTGTATTTCTTAGAATAAAAATGATTGTGGGTTTGATAGTCCAACACTATGACTTCTACTTTATTAAGTAACAATCAAGAGGTGTAAGTAATCAAGACACGTAGGTCAAAATAATTTCTTAATTACTTTGTTACTTGTTTCATATTCCACCGACATGTACCTAATTTTTTAATAATCCCAACTGTACATTCATTTCAGTTAATCAGTACGCACCAACGTCATTTTTTCGCTCTACATTTGGGTTCGGGACTAAATTATTTAT
>BLSH010422102.1:2490843-2513123 GCA_018402905.1 Glandirana rugosa
AATAAAACAAATTGGTGAAGTCGGGGCCTTCCTAAAGGTCGAAATCCTGGCCTCGGGAAAAAAGTTAAACCGTGAAGCGGCGAAGTTTACCATTAACGCGCCAGTACGTTACGTCATCGGTTTGCTTTAAACGCAGGAAAAAAAGGGTGTTTATCTCGAAAGAAAACCACCATAAACAAGTGGTGACGCGAAAAATTAAAAACGCTATATTTGTTTTTATATTGCCTTTAAAACTTTTTTTTACTATAAAAGTTGAAATACAATAATGTTTTTATGTTATTTGATTTAAAATCAGTATTTAAAAACGGTTTTACGTAAGTCACTGCATTGCATGACCGCGCAATTACCATTTGAAGCGGCGAAGTGCCAAATTGAAAAAAGGGCTCCGGTCCTAAAGCTGGAAATCCTTCCGGGGCTGAAGTGGTTAAACAAAATAACAATGCCAACATTGTGGCTATTGCAATACATAATAACTGAATAAAAGCACTTCAAATCAAAAGATGATAATTAGGCCATTGTACTGGGCTGGAGACTATCTAGCACTTAACAAATCAATTACAATAATCGGTGAACAAACGTATTTACAGGACAAGTGAACGTTAGTAATATCTGAGAGAAAGCATGCATACATTATAAATGAAAATATTGTTTTATTGTAGTATTTTTTTTTAGCTGTTTTTGTGTTGTGAACACCACATACAGTACAACAACAAAGAACAATAAAGTATACAGTACAAACCCAAACACTAAAATCTCACATAAGATTCAACATGATAATGTAATTTTAGAAATAATTTTCAAATTTTTTAAATATACAGTTTTCCTAAACTAATGCTGTGGTCATGGTGGTCCTTGTTCTTATTATTTTATTTTAATTGTACAGTACAGGACACAGGTTGGATATTCATAGACCCTGAGACGTCCTCAAATAATGAATTAGATGATGAGCAACAAGTCAAATAGAACCGTGCCAACGGGCCCAACAAAACAGATAAGGATCAGAGACTCTCAGTGCCACTGAAAGAACCTTGTGGCTGACAGTTGCATTTACAGGGGAAAGGACATCCACCTGGTAGAACTGAAAACTAGGTGGCAGCCTAACAAAGCTGAGCAACAAAAACTTGATGTCAGAATGCCCAGGAAAATCCTCTCTGATCTGGTGGAATAAGCAAATAGTAAAATAGAAAGCAGGGTGCCCCTTGGATGTCCGTCCAGGCACCGCGTCATCCCAACAATGGGAGTCTGCATCCGCCAGGTGCCTGGACTGACACCCATCTCAGCCTCTCATCAAGCCGCTGAGAGCCTGAGACAGCCCGCTCCGCCCCTCCACAGTCCAGTGCTCCAATGAGCGTGGAGAGAGATGAGCAGAGAGCTGTGGCTGGCAGTCTGCAGCTCTCTGCTCACAGAGCTGTTCGATCGCTCAGTTTTCAGTGCAGAGGCACCGGGGGATAGATGCAGAATCGGACCGATGCTGCATCCACCTAGGTAAGTATAATTGGGGAAGAAAAAAGAAAACCATACTTCTCTTTTAACGTAGTGAAACTGCACATCAGTTCCCCAGAGGGGGAAAAAAAATGCATATAGACCATTGATTGGTCTTATCCCTCAGGTGAGATGATTGGAGCACATAGTGGTGATTACTAATTAAAGAAACACACATTTGGATATATGAATACATGTTTTCTCATTGATAAAAGTGCAAGTGTATGCAAGCAGCTATACACTTAAGGACATTTCAAGGACTGATTTATCACTGAATTGTCACTGTTTTATTTATATTTGATTTGTTGTTTTTTGAAAATTGTTTTTTGCAGTCTTAAAGGGATACTAACACTGTTTTTTAGGAGCACGGCACCACTTATGATTATAATTTTTCACATTGGTACACTTTTCATGAAGGTGTGTTTAGGTGTGAGCAATCCATCTATAAGTATATTGATACTAGATTGTTGATATATAATACTAGTATAACATAGCAGCGTGCAAGTACACGCACTGTTTATATAGCAGTAACGGACCAAGATTCTAACCATATATTGGCACACTGAATGTACCCAAGTTGATCGATCAACTTGTGTACTACCAGCCTACTGAATTTTACATGCAATTATTGCAGAAGACCATGGCTCGGCAGGAGGGATTCCATCATCAACACTGTCTGATGGGGGATTTGAGTGAATTTCTTTCCTGCGACCCGTGTTTGCAGAAAAGAAATTTGCTCCATCTATGGCCAGTCTTACAGTATATCTCTTAGGTCTCTGGTTGTGAGATCTTTGCATTTTAGTTCATAAGAACACAAGAGGAGCAGGACTACCCATGATAGGCAGGCACTATGGCAAAATATCCTTGCAAAGTTAAAAGAAAGTATAAGAAACTTGACCCAGTAGACACCAAGTATTACTGAAATATATATTTTTAGGAATGATCATTTAAATCAACAATTGGTACAGAAGAAAAATGTTTTATGCAAAGTGTTTTTTTTTCAAGCCACCAAAGAGAATAAAAGGCAATCTCAGTCTGTCATTTGGGTCTTAAAAATGAATTACTTCTTTTTACTTTTCGCTAAAATCTTTTTTCTTGGATCCATGGTTGAAAACTCCCTCTTGGTATGTCAGCACTATTACTAACAGCTAAAAAACATGGACACTATACTATGATGGTTATCATTTGTGCGATTTACTACTAAGTCCTAAAGAGGAACATTTCACAAATATGCGACTGTTCCCTGTGTAACTTGCACAGCCAATATCAAGCCAACACCAGATCACAGCTCTTTGCCGCACTGCGCCTTGCCAACATCATAAATGCTACCATTAAAATATTTGTTTTAATTCTGACCTCAGAGTCACAGCTAATAAACAAGAAAGGCAACAGGAAAATTGAAAAACAAACTCGATGCAGCTGCTATGAGTGGATGTTTCACAATTGTGCTTCAAGCATCCTTTAAAACTGAATTTTACGACCATCCCTATCTCATAAAAAATGAAAACAGCACACTATGCAAAAGGAACTTTTCTTCTTTAAGCTTATAAGGACAGTTCTAAAAAGCTTCATATGTTATTAGGTAAAATTCAGTATTATGGCACACACCTGTAATATCATTAGCACACTTTTCTATGACTACAAATATGGAAGCATTAGTTAGCCTTATTATTTTTAGGAAAATCTACTTCTGTTTAGATTGCATTATATAGCTGGTATTACTAAAACAAAACCTGGAACAAAAAAGGCCTACTCTGAATTACCATCGTCCCATGGTAAAACATATAAGCTCCCCTTTTTCTGATTTAACAGCTAAACCCCAACCCAAGCAAGCCCTAGGACAGTGTTCCTCAAACTTTTTTCTGTCATTTACCTCCCTCAAATTCTCCCCTCTAGCTAGAGTTGCACGATTCTGGATAAAATGAGAATCACAATTTTTTTTGCTTAGAATAAAGATCACGATTATCTCACTATTCTTGCGGAATAACATCATCTTTCACATTATACAAAAAAATTGGGCTAACTTTACTGTTTAGTTTTTTTTTTTAATTCATTAAAGTGTATTTTTTTTCTTTAAATTGCATTTGAAAGACCGCTGCGCAAATACAATGTGACATAAAGTATTGCAACAATCGCCATTTTAGTCTCTGCTAAATTAAAAAAAAAAAAAAAAAAAAATATATATATATATATATATATATATATATATATATATATATATAAAATGGGGGTTCCAAATAATTTTTTAGCCTAAAATACTGATTTTAACTTGTAAGCAACAAATTTCAGAAAAAGGTTTAGTCTTTAAGTGGTTAAACTGACCTCATTTACAGACCGAAGTTCATCCCTTTGATCTAAAAAAACCAAATGTTACAATGTTTCTCTTTATCTCACCTGAGCGATGTTGTGAAAAACTTGGCAGGCTGCCTGGACACAGGAGTTAACACAGAATGCTTTCAGATCGGGACTGTCCAGGGTGGTTTGATTACTGCCCCCTACCCACAAGTTCTGTTGCCGGGAGAGGAGAAGTCTGGGGAGGAGTTAGGGGGTGATAATCAAACCCTGTACAGTACAATCTGAGAACATTCTGTGTTAGCACCTGTGTACAGACAGGAGGGTAAGGGCACAGCTGTCGCTACTCCTGTCGACAAATCAATAAGCTGTGCAGGTGCCAGATGTGTCTTTAGCAACCATCAGTTGGTGCAGTAGTCCCTGTGGCGGTTTCATACAAGCTTAACACGCACCAGACCAGCACCGCAGTAACAAAAAAGGCTTGAGCTGGCAGTGAAAAATGTTTCAGTAGATGCATGCCTTGGTTAGGACAGTTTTTTGTCCTTTTTCTGCAGCACCATTGAGGACTCCCAGCAGGGCTCAGACAACGGGTGGGCAGGAGGGGCAGCTGCTCTGGGTGCAATGGTTTATTGCAAGGATGGAGGAACCTTGTGCTGAGTTCCTTCTGTTGCAAGGCTTACAGGTTTAGTGACAGCAGCATCACTACTCTTGTCAGACCAGCTCTGGTAGCAGTGAGGAGAAAGCCGGTAGGAGGTGCAGGTTGTGCACTTCCTATGAGGATCCCCTAAGCTCTCACATCATAAATGGAAGGGGGGGTGCAAGTTTGGCAACTTTGCCCTGGGCGCTGGATGACCTTGTCCTGACACTGACTCCCAGCATCCCAGTTGAGAAATGCTGCCCTAGGACAAAGAATGCAGTCCTCATGCAATTAACTTATTTCCATCTAGAATCCACTTAAACATGTGCTAAACCCACTTAGAATAGAGCACATAACTGGGACAGCAGGCAAGCAGGCAGAGATACAATAAAGTTTTAATACATTTTGATGGTTTGATATACTTGTTTGTTTTTAAATACAAGACAATGCAACGTGATTCAAGATGAAATACTACAACAAGCTGTTAAAAATTTTAGTAAACATCGGGAAACAGTAAAAAGATCACCGCCATGGAATGTTTTTGTCCAAGTTTGTATAATTAACTGCATTTTGCAATTTAGGTAATATTTCATACAAGTTCTCTTTATTGAAGAACTTGTGTCATTTATTTTCTAAAAGTAACTCTGCACAGTCATAAGCAAAGTTTTTTTTCCAAAAAAAGTTTATCACACTGTGAAATGTAATATCATAACATTTATAAGCATGTTTCTGACCACAGGCAAACATAACTAAAGACATATTCAGTAATACTTTAACCCTCATGTCTTTATTTTAAAGATGTAAAGCCTGGGCAGTCTAGTTCAGTGGCAACCTTCAACCTAGTACATATAGTATACCTTGTTTAAAGTGCCCTGTGCCCAGACAACTAAACTAATGACATTTTTTTAAGCAGCAAGGCTAGATTTACACTAGCCTGTGCCCTAAAAAATAATATGCAATGCATTTGGCAAAGTCAGGTGTTCAGGAGGGTATTCTGCTGTTATGTCTGCTGCTTTGTTCCTCTGCTATCAGCATGAATCACTTCTGTCAAGGTTACCTGACACCAAGAGAAAAAAGGTGATGGGGAAGGAGCTCTAGCCTATTGCCAGCCTCAGCTCTATGCCTGCCTGCTGTGTGAAGGAGGGTGTGTCCCTTTCCTCCAATCAGCTCACTGAGCTCTCCAGTGTGTCATTTCAGCCCTCTGTCCCATGTTTTCTGATAGCTCAGACAAGCTTCATCAATTCTGGACTTTGAATGGCGGTAGAGAAGAGAAGACTGTAGACCCAACTTATGTACGAGGATTTGTTTCATTTCTGTTTTTATCTCTGTGTATCACCTGAAGCCAGTCATTTCACTGGGTATATGTAAGGGTTTACAACCACTAATTCTCAAATATCTTAAAAAGATCACAGCAAAGACTTTAAAGTTGTGTTTCAGTTGGTGTCTAACAGTTTAGAAACATTTTCTGTTTTACATTGGAAGTCTGGCAGGTAGCCACAATATTGTTCCAAACCTGCATTAACCACTTGCCGACCGCTGATCGGCATCTGACAGCGACAGAGTGGCTCTCCTGCGCAAAACGCCGTCATCTGACGGCGACTGCGAGAGGCGCGCCCACTGTGTCCGGGGAGGGCCAGGGAGCGGGTGCGGCGGATTCGATCTCCGCCGGCCACCCGCGATGCCCCCCCCGGAGTGAAAGAACGGAGGTCCGTGTAAGTAAACACGGACCTCCGTTCTGTGAGGGGGGAAGGACTGTGATCACAGCCTTCCTCTACATGGAAGCTGTGATCACATCCCTTCCCCTGCTAGGGCAGTCCAAATACAGTTAGAACACGCCCAGGGAACACTGTTAACCCTTAGAGCGCCCCCTGCAGGTTAACCCCTTCACTGCCAATGGCATTTACACAGTAATCAGTGCATTTTTATAGCACTGATCGCTGTATAAATGCTAATGGTCCCAAAAAAGTGTCAAAATGTTCCGACATGTCCGCCCTAATATCGCAGTACCACTAAAAATCGCAGATCACCGCCATTAAAAAAAATAAATAAATAAAAACCCCAGAAATGAATTCTCATCATCTGTAAACGCGACCACTTTTGCGCAAACCAATCAATAAACGCTGATTGCGATTTTTTTATCACAAATATGAGGAAGAATATAAATCGGCCTAAGCCGATGAAAAAAAAATGTTTTTTTATATTTTTTTTTTTGATTTGTATTTTAGCAAAAAGTAAGAAATTTGGGGGTTTTTTTGCAAAATTGTCGCTCTTCTTTTGTTTATAGCGGCGACCAGAAATGACGCAGCGGTGATCAAATACCACCAAAAGAAAGCTCTATTTGTGGGGAAAAAAGGACGCAAATTTTGTTTGGGTACAACATCGCATGACTGCGCAATTTTCAGTTAAAGTGACGCAGTGCCGAATCGCAAAAAGGGCTCTGGTCTAAAGGGGGAAATCCTTTCGGGGCTAAAGTGGTTAATAGGTGAGCCTGCACTACTAAACAGAACAACTTCACAGTGCAATATATCCATGTAAACCAAGTGGGATTTTTTCCACACAGGCAGACGGCAGACCAAGTGTGCCGGTCTACAGAGTGGATCTTACCTTGGAAAGGAATGTTATATTGTTTGACACTGTATACAGCTCCTACCTCTTCTGAATTTTCTTACAAACATATAGATTTGAGATGCTGTATTCATTTACAACAGTGCCAGATATTTTCCAATTCTCCATTACATTTGTACCTCTCCAACGTATTCGTTCACCACATGTACTGTATATATTCCTGTGGTTATTACCTACTGGTGGTTAAATAAAGGTTTATATCATATAGGACACTTTCTTGACCACAAGAGTATAAGCCCAGCTTCCTACTTCACTCAGCAATTTGAGATGCCATCCTCGAAAATGTCCAGACTACAACAAATTTTGCAATTATTTGCATTTACTCCAGAAATCTTCTCCTGATATTACAATGAGAACAATTTTTGTAAATAGATGCTTTCAAGATACAGTGCAGAGGGGTGGCATCTCAAATGTCAGTTTACCTACCAAGTTATCGTATCAGTTAGCATGGGAAAGAGACCTAGGTGAAAAAATAGATTAGGAGGGATGGAGGGCCTGGAACTTTCAAATTCATAAAGGAATTAGGTATGTGATATTGATTAACCAGTTCCGGACTGCCCCACATACATATACTGCAGCAGGGCAGCCCTGCTGTGCAAAATCACGTACAGGTACAGGATTCATGCCCGCAGATAGGGGGCGTGTGCGCACCCACCGTCCCCGTGGCGATGAGATTCGTTACAGAAGCAATTAGTCTTCAGGTCCAGGCCAATGATTTATGGCCTGGACCTGCTCATCGGTTCTGGTATGAAAAGTAAACACAGCCACAAGAAGTGTTGTAATCTTCCCTCCTGGAGACCTTTCGTTTCCAGTGGGCGAGGAGGGAGCATCCAACTGTGAGTACACAAGCACTACCCTGACACCAGGACACGTAGGCACATATTTCACCCACTGATCACGCCCCCAGTTACCCCTTTCACTCCCTGTCACACTGTCAGTGCAGTGCACAGATTTTTTACTGATCACAGTACTGGTGTCACTTGTGACGCTAAACAGCATTAGGGGCAGTTAGTGGTAGTTAGCATTAGTCCCAGATAAGATTAAAGGTTTAACCCCTTGATCACCCCCATTTAACCTTTTCACTCCCTGTCACAGTGTCATTAGTACAGGTTACAGATTTTTATTTTCTGATCACTGTATTAGTGTTATGGGTGATGCTAGTTAGCTACTTAGTGTCAGTTAGTGTGAGCGTCAGTTAGCATCACTCCCAGACAGTGTCAGGTTTTAACCCTTTGATTGCCAGTAACACTAACAAACACACACACTGTATACCTCTATTACTAATATAGTGTCTGAACTGATCAATATCTTTAATCTGATCAGAACTATACTAGTGTCCCCAATAGTATAGTGTTCCCAAAAACACGGCATTAGCAGGATCAGCCCAGACACCTGCCAGCACCTGCGCTTAGCCCCTCCGCCCAGCCCACCCAAAGTGTAGGAACAGATTACTGTCACTTCCAATACACAGCACACAAAAGTGCAGCATTAGCGGAGTCAGACCTGATCTCTGCGAGCCCTGGCATTTAATTTTTGTAGCAATTCGAGCAGTCTCTGGCAACCAGGTGCTTTTTAACCTGTGAGTCACACTAGGTATGTGTAAATTTAGTGGCCAAAATGCCAAACGAAAGGTACTCTAGTGAAGAGGCCTACATACTGAGCATGACAGATGAGAGCAGGGAGTCCTCACTGTCAGATTCAGGCTCAGTATTTGAACCTGTAGAGAGTAGCAGCACCCTGACAGATAGCTCTGATGATGGAGTAGTGGTCCCTGCTAAGGTCAGGTGTACTCGACCCCATTCTTCTGTTGCGGAGGTGCAACAACCGCATGTTACTTGTATGCAGCAGAGTGTCGGTACTAGTGCCGCTCAACCTTCTGGTGAACTGCCAAGCACCAGCGGCCTAGTACACCCTGGTCGTAGACAAACCAGCACTGCAGTAACACTTGGTGACGTGGTGAGACCCATA
This sequence comes from Glandirana rugosa, assembly GCA_018402905.1. Lineage (NCBI taxonomy): Eukaryota > Metazoa > Chordata > Amphibia > Anura > Ranidae > Glandirana > Glandirana rugosa. The sequence continues at coordinate 2,499,848 of BLSH010422102.1, forward strand.
AGTGCAGTTCAAGCTGGTGCAGTGGCCAGCACAAGTAGTGTCCCGCAGCCACCAAGAATTCAAATGCAGGCACGTAGAGCCCATAGTGCCCTTCCTGATGCACTTGCAAATCCTATTTGGCAGCCCACAGATTCTGCAGCAGCCATACTTCCCCCATTCATTGGCAAAACCGGAATTCAGGTGGAAACAGCTAATTTTACGCCCCTTGATTTTTTTGAGCTGGACCAAAGCAATTTATATGCTGGTCAATTTATCGCCCAAAACTCAAATTTGACCCTTGCCAAACAATTTGGCTGGAAACCTATAAAGGTTCATGAATTAAAAACCTTTCTGGGCCTATCCCTCAGCATCGGCATTACCAAAAAGAATGAGTTGCAGTCATATTGGTCCATTGACCCAATTCATCATATGCCCGTGTTCTCTGCTGTCTTGGCCAGGGCAAGATATGAGCAGATATTGCGGTTCAGGCATTTCAATGACAATGAACTCTATTGCCCTCGGGGTGACCATGAACATGATTGGCTCCATAAAACTCGGCCCCTCGTAAACCACTTCAGCGAAAAATATGCAGCCTTGTATATCCCCGAACAAGATGTCTGTGTTGTCCCTAATTAAATTTTCTGGCTGCCTTGTTTTCAAACAGTTTCTCCCCAGCAAGCGTGTCAGATATGGAGTCAAAATGTATAACTCTCTGACAGGGCAACAGGCTATACATGGAGTTTCCTGGTTTACGAGGGAAAAGATAGCAGCTTGGAGCCCCCAACTGCCCAGACTACAAAGGAAGCAGCGGCAAGATTGTTTGGAACCTGGCGTTAACCTTATTCAGAAAGGGGTACCATTTATACGTGGACAATTTTTATACAAGCGTGCTGCTTTTTAGACACCTCTTTTGATTAGGAATTGGTGCATGTGGCACAGTGTCATACTTGCCTGTCGTGCAAATTGGATGCGGGGAAACCTGCATCTAATTTGCATATGTGTGAAGCCAGCCTCAAAGTGAAAGGAAAAGAAAATCCCAAGTTTTGGGTTGTCCCTAGAAAAGTGGCAGGGATTTCCTCTCACTTCCTGTTTTGGCTATGGGACAGGAAGTGAAGGAAAATCTTCCCATTGGGACACAGATGGGAAAAAAAAAATCTGACAGGGGCTATGACAATACCTTACTCTATCCAAAATAAAAAAAGTGTTCTCTATAGTTCTATTTTAACAAGTAGTACTAACTGCCATTAACACAACCCAGATGTTGTAACCCATAGGAACCAAATATCAGTTTAGATATAAAGAGGACAGATTAATTATTTCTGGCAAGCTTCATACCAGAGCTTTTGTGGGGAGAAAATCTCCCCAATGGAACATAGATGGCAAAAATAAAAGAAAACTGACAGGGGTTATAACCTTCCCTTATTCTATCCAAAATGAAAAGTTTTGCCTTTAGGTCTACTTTCATTTTCTCCTGAACATATAAATGGACCTCTCAAAACTTCCTGTAGAACTCAAAGGACTTTCCTACAGGCACTGCACAACCTATCATTTATAAAGTCACTGCAGCACTCAAACTGAAAGTTTATTAGTGGTGATATACCACTAAAGTGCTCTTTGTCCTTTCAAATCATTTTAGCTTGCAACTTCCCATACCTTTCCATTCCTGGCAAAGGCATAAAACTTCAGGGGTCAAAAAGCTTTAAATATAATATATCAGAGGAACCACTATTACCTACAATAGCTCTCATTAGAGTAATGCACTAATTTACAGGCTTGGGCAAGTCCATAAAAACAGCAGAGAGCTGCATTACTAGGCTGTAACCTAAGAATACTATATAAAGGTCTGCCTGAATAAGTCCTCCTGATCTTTTGACATTTACAAGGTGGTCCTCTGCCGGCACTCACAGCATCTGCGTTTTTATGTCTGACCTGCAGAGGAGAGCCTTCTGAATCAGTTATCATTGAGTTCTGTAATACTGTTATATGCCCAACAGACACTTTGAAGTTACCATACCACCACAGTGTTAAAAGCATGCAGACAATTGGCACTCATTTGTAATTAGGGGTGTTGAAACTTAGTGAGGGTCTCAAAAAAAACAACAAAAAAAAATACTTTCTGGAACCCTTCTTCAACCACCCACTAATACTATTAAAGATTCATTTAAAATGTACTAAAGTAGTTCAGGCAAGCATTGCCTTCTGTACTACTGTATCCAACAATTTGCTCATAATGGTGCTGCTTTTTATTATAAATTGTATAAAATGCAAAAAAATTGTATGGCATAGCAACCAATTAGAATTTGCTCTGCTAGGCAAGTTCAAAGTGCTGCACTTACCTTAGTTAACTACCATTTACTGATTAAGGTCCATAACTATATAAAAAAACTATAAAGGGGATATAAAAATTCAAACTAAATATTTAGGAATCTGAGTTTTAATACTTGCATCGCTGCAAAACACAACCAGAACAACTGGTCTCAATATTCAAGTACTAAAAACAATACAAAGCAGAAGTCATGATGGGTCCTAGACTGTAAGTTGGCATACGTTTCTGATCTCTGTACAGCACCCTTAAAGTGTTTCTAAACCCAGTAATATGAAAATAATTCATCCCCCCCCCCCCCACAGTGCCCACAGCTGATAAATCTTCTTTTTACATTAAAATACTGCCACTATATACCTCTTTGGCTGATCTGTATATCACGGTCACGTAATAAACTGCAGGGTCTGTCCAGTGCTGAGTATTCAGGTAGGAGGAGATTTCCACTACAGTCTGTATAAACACCCACATGTGTGATGTTAATATCATGTGACCTGGCTAGCTCTGAGAACAAGGAAAAGGTTCTCTCCAGCAATAGAGACTAAACTGAGCATGTGCAAGAAAAACTACCCTCACTGTATCATTATACACGATTTATATAGCGCCAACAGTTTGTGCAGCACTTTACAACATAAGGGCAGACAGTACAATTACAATACACATCAACACAGGAGGAATCAGAGGGCCCTGCTCGTTAAGAGTTTACAATTTAGAAGGGAGAGTCAAGTGGAACAAAAGGTAATAACTGTGGGGGATGAGCTGATGGAGAAAATGAAAATATGGTTGTTAGGTGTGAGTAGGATAGGCTTCTCTGAAGAGAAGGGTTTTCAGAGATAGCCTGAAAGGTAATAGATTTGGAGATAATCAGGCAGTTTGGGGTAAGGCATTCCATTACAGAGACTCTGGAAAAGTCCTGGAGGTGAGGGTGAGCGAAGGAGGAGGTGACGAGGGAGCTAGAGAGCAGGAGATCTTGAGAGGAACAAAGAGAATGAATAGGTTGGTATTTAGAGACTAGGCTAGTGATGTAACTGGGGGCTAAGTTGTGGATGGATATGGCCTTACCAAGAGAGACAGGCCAGGAGAGAAGGATCTGTCCATATAGGATCAAATAGCTTTTTAACACAATGCAGAGGATTAACCCCTTAAGTTATACAGTGAGTATAACAAGCATGCTATTCTGCATATACAGGAAGATTTTACTGTTGTGAGTTTAGTAACACTTTAAGAGTTCTGGTCCATTATGATCTACCATCTCATTGGACTGAGCTGTGAGGGGCACCTCCAACTGTTGAGCTAAATGTTTAAGTTTATTTTTTTTTCACTGTAGTAAGATCTGTCTGGGGGCTATCAAATTATGCCTACATGTTTGCCCTCTAAAATCTGCATGTACCTTAAGTTAACCAGCTTTCTTAAATCCAAGCTGGTCATAGTGTCAAGGAATATTCGATTATGAAGCTGGGGATGCTCATTAAAATCTATATGTACAATCGCTATGCAGTCTCTTTCATATAACAAAAAACAGGAATTTTGACTCAAAGTGATTGTAAGTGGTACGGCCCAGCCCCCTCTCTCTCCTGATTGGCTAACTGCCTTTGATTAACAGCAGCGGGAGCCAATGGCGCCAGTGCTGTGTCTCAGCTAATCAGGAGGGAGAGTCCCGGATGGCCGAGGCACTTGTGTACATCGCTGAATAGAGATGGGGCTCAGGTAAGTATTAGGGGGTCTGCTGCCCACAGAAGGCCATTTATCTAAATGCATTAAGATAAAAAAACCTTCTGCCTTTACAACCACTTTAAGCCTGGTACATACAGGTAGTTTTTTTTTCATTCGAATAAAAACTAAGGACCTTGCTGTACTATGTGATGTTAGTACTGTGATCTCCCTACTGTGCTATTGTGTTCTGACAGGGGGACCGCCCCCCCACCAGAATACACTGGTCAGCATTCACAGCCATTGGCTGTGAGCATTGATAGAATGCTAATGGTTTTCCAGCATGCTTGTGTAGTATGCTTATGTACACATGGCCTGAAAGTTAAGCAGTAGCTGCTGAAATAACCATTTTCTGGCAATTTTTGTTGCTGTGTTTACCTAGCATTATACGTAAATTCCATATCTTGGAGTACAGTACAGGACACAAGCAAAGTATTCATAGACCCTGGAATGCCCCCAAGCAATGCATAAGAAGGGTGGGCAAAAACTAGGCAAGCAACATGGTGCCAACAAGCCAAACAACAACAGTCTATAGACCCAACCATAAGAGAGCCATTGCAAGAACCTTGCAGTCAAAAGCACATTGGCAGAAGATGGACAGCCACATGGTAGAACTTTGAAAAAGTATGAACAGAGGACCAGGTGGCAGACTTACACAGCTGGGTTACAGAGGTCTTGTGCTACTATGCCCAGGAAACTCCCAGCAATCTGGTGGAATGGGCACGTAAAAGCACAGGAGGAGATTTTGAACAAGAAATAAAGGAAGGTCATACACTGAGGGCTGCCACCATATGGGAATAGAAACCGGATTCTAGCGGAGCTGAGAATGACAAGGAAGAGAGGTGCCTTTAAGTGCAGAAGTTAAGATTTCTACACCTAGAGGTGCCTCTCTTCCTTGTCTTGCTAGGTCCTGAGAACAGGAGAAATAGGGAATCCACCTGATTGAAGCTGAAGCTTTGAGGCAGACTCCAATGGTTCTAACTACATCCAGGGAAGGAAAAGAGATTTCCTTTGCATGCTTTGGAGCAGGGCTTAAGAATGGTAGTACTATGTCTGCATTGAGGTGGAAGACTGATACCACCTTTGGAAGAAAGCATGGTCTTGGGCGTAAAACAACTTTGTCTTTGTGAAGTATGAGGAATGACTCCTTACAAGAGAGATCAGCCAAAAGTCTCACCTGGGCAATGCCCTATAGTGACCATATTTTAGATTTGGATGTTCAGTTTTATTTATTCGGTGACGGGAGTCAATATTTGTAGATCCCCAGAGTGGGACCTCTTTTAAAAGTTACCCGACGAGGTCCCCAAGAAATCTGTGAAATTAATTACATATATGTTTTTGGTGGCAAGAATTACTATTGCAAAATATTGGAAGCAGTCTGTGGCTTCACTTGATTAGGTAAAGAACACACTTACAGTGCCTTGAAAAAGTATTCATACACTTGAAATTTTCCACATGTTGTCAAGTTACAACCAAAAATGTAAATGTATTTTATCAGGATTTTATATGATAGATCAACACAAAGTGGCATACAATTGTTAAGTGGAAGGAAAATGACAAATGTTTTTCAATTTTTTTTACAAATAAATATCTGAAAAGTGTGGCGTGCATTTGTATTCAGCTCCCTTTACTCTGATACCCCTAACTAAAATCTAGTGGAAACAATTGCCTTCAGAATTCACCTAGATAGTAAATACAGTCCACCTGTGTGTAATTTAATCTCAGTATAACTACAGCTGATCTGAGAAGCCCTCAGAGGCTTGTTAGAGAACCTTAGTGAACAGCATCATGAAGGCTAATGAACACACCAGACAGGTCAGGGAAAAAGTTGTGGAGATGTTTAAAGCAGGGTTAGGTTATAAAAAAATATCCCAAGCTTTGAACATCTCGTGGAGCACTGTTCAATCCATCAAATGGAAAGAGTATGGCAAAACTCCAAACCTACCAAGACATGGCCGTCCACCTAAATTGACAGGCCAGGCAAGGAGAGCATTAATCAGAGAAGCAACCAAGAAGCCCATGGTAACTCTGGAGGAGCTGCAGAGATCCACAGCTCAGGTGGGATCCACAGCTCCACAAATCTGCCATTTATGGAAGAGTGGAAAGAAGAAAGCCATTGTTCAAAGAAAGCCACAATAAGCCCTGTTTGCAGTTTGCAAGAAGCCATGTGGAGTGCACAGCAAACATGTGGAAGAAGGTGCTCTGGTCAGATGAGACCCAAATTGAACTTTTTGGCATAAAAGCAAAACGCTATGTGTGGCAGAGAACTAACGCTGCACATCAGCCTGAACACCCCATCCCCAACGTGAAACATGGTGGTGGCAGCATCATGTTGTGGGGATGCTTTTCTTCAGTAGGGACAAGGAAGCTGGTCAGAGTTGATGGGAAGATGGATGAGCCAAATAAAGGGCAATATTAGAATAAAACCTGTTAGAGTCTGCAAAAAACTTGAGACTGGGGTTAAGGTTTACCTTCCAACAGGACAACGACCCTAAACATACAGCCAGAGCTACAATTGAATGGTTTAGATCAAAGCATATTCATGTGTTAGAATGGCCCAGTCAAAGTCCAGACCTAAATCCAATTGAGAATCTGTGGCAAGACTTGAAAATTGTTGTTCACAGCCAATCTCCATCCAATCTGGCAGAGCTTGAGCTATTTTGCAAAGAAGAATGGGCAAACATTTCACTCTCTAGATGTGCAAATCTGGTAGAGACATACCCAAAAAGACTTGCAGCTGTAATTGCAGCGCATGGGTGGCACTATAAAGTATTAACTTAGGGGGGCTGAATATAAATGCATGCCACACTTTTCAGATATTTATTTGTAAAAAAATTGAAAAACCATTCATCATTTTCCTTCCACTTCATAATTATGTGCCACTTTGTGTTGGTCTATCACATAAAATCCCAAAAAAATACATTTATGCTTTTGGTTGTAACATGACAAAATGTGGAACATTTCAAGGGGTATGAATAATTTTTCAAGGCACTGCAACTGGAATATGGTCAACAACAGACTCACCTGTATCTTTCATAATTATATTAGTATATTTGATAAAACATGGGACCGAACCCGTGGATTTAGTATTTGGTTCCTTAACAAGCTCTTGGCTGCCCTCCCTTTAACCTCTTGATCTATATTTTTTCCTTTCCCTCTTTACCTTAGCTTTCATACTTGGCTTTGTCTTTTATTTCAGGATGACCAAAGGGCCTCCTGTGGCTCCGAATGTGTCTATATTCTCAGGCACATGGACAGTGGATTTCCCCTTTATCTTCAACCCTTCTCCCCCTTCATTGTGCAAATTGCTATTTTAATACCGTTTCTGTAATAAATCTGATGATTAGGTTTGTCTTGGCCCCTTGTGGGCCATGTGTATGCCTCCTAACACAACCTTTACTTCCATGTCACTTCCATGCTCTGATTCATTTCAAAGTGCTGCGCAAACTGTCGGCGATATATAAATCCTGTATAATAATAATAATTTCTCTAATGACTGTTTGAATTGCTATTGTTAGCTGTATTGAAGGACTGTTGCTGTTTTATTTGCTGCATTTTCTACTATTGTATCTTCTTACCTCAATAAAAATATTGAAATCAAAACCACTCACCCGTTTACAACGCTAGCCCATTGTGGTGGGCATACCATCAAAGGGGTATTCAGTGACTGGGTTACATAGGAATGGACCATGGCCTTGGACCTGTATAACACCCTGTGGCTACTACATGCATTGCATTAAGTACTAAGGTGAACAGCCACGCTGCATCCAATACCTGAAGAACCATTACAGCATAGGGTTCAGATACAGCTCCCAAGGTTTACTGAGGATGCCCCGATCCAGAAGCACGGTTTCTATTAGTTGCACTAGAAAGCAGTGAGGAATTGATTGAAGAATTTGAAAATAAAAATAATTAAGTAAGCTTAGAGTGATTTCTCTATGATGGAGAAGAGGTTTTTCACTTTAGGACACTAGCAAAAAAGTATAGACTTACAAAGTGAGGTAGCGCTAAAGAGGAGGCAATAAGTGGACATGTTCTCGAAAGCTTTACCATTGTCCAATCACCTGAGCCATTAACCCAGGGTCTACCAATATTTTACTTGTGTCCTGTACTGTACGATTAAGATTTTCAATTTCTAGTTAATCAATTTGGCCCTCAAACAACATAGCTGCAGTGATTAATTAAAGTGGTTGTCAACCACTTTAACCTACAGGTAAGCCTATAATAAGGCTTACCTGTGGCTGCCATGCATATCTCCCAAACCTGCACGGTTCAGGAGATATGCAGTGTACTAGATGTGCCAACGTCATTTTGGCACATTCGCAGTGAGGAAACGGCCTCCGTGCCGTTTCTTCACTGAGATATTCTGTCACTGGCGGCTCCCACGCGCATGTGCGGGAGTGATGTCACACGACTCCGGCCAGTCACAGAGTCGGAGTTGTGGTCCTGGAAGGAAGAGGGGCTGAAGATGGATGCAGCCTGCACAGGCGACATCACTGGACGTTGCAGGCTTCGTTTGCAGGTAAGTGACACATTATGGGCTATTATGCAATGCATAGTAGCCCATTATGCTTCTACTTTACAGGGGAATAGAGGAAGTAAACCCTATTAGGGTTTACTTCCTCTTTAACTCTCCCTGATAGCAGCAGCTCTGCTGAAATGCTTACATCCCTGGGCTGAAACTCTTATCCAGTTGTCTTAGAGGTGGCACAGAGAAACTGCCATGTAGATGCTGTTCCTCCATTCCAGAAGTGAACATAGTATCCTTGACCCTAAGTATACCTCTCCCATGGAGCTCTGGAAAAATAATAACTGATTTCCATGATGAGGGCTGGTTTATGAAGTACTCTTATTGATGCATCTAAAAGACAATTTTGAAATGTGCCTGCTGTTCTTCCTTTACATTTAAAATTATATTAAAGGCAAGTTCTTTTTTTTTTTAAAAAAATAGCAAACATGTTATACTTACCTGCTCTGTGCAATGGTTTTGCACAGAGCAGCCCCAATTCTTCTCTTCCCAGGTCCACTGCGGGGGCTCCTGGCTCCTCCCCCCTGCCAAGTGCCCCAAGAGCAAACAGCTTGCTGTGGGGGCTCCCGAGCCGCTGCTCCACTTGTCCATTCACACAGATCGGCCCCGCCCCTCTTTCTTCTCACTGGCTATGACTGACAGCAGCGGGAGCCAATGGCAGACAGACTCCATGGCAGCATACGTACGTATGGGAACTAACTAGCCATACACCCAATGGGCGGGAAAACACCTGTGATTTGTGGCCGATAAAGCTGACACTTGAACTCCAAGGGAGCTGACCGATAGAGCCAGACATAAATCCGACTGGAGGAAGCCTAGAATATTTAGAACTTCTAGATCACCACATGATGTCAGCAGCAGACATGTATTGAACAACTTTCACCAGATTCTCCAGTCAGCTTTGTTTGCATTTATTCTACTAGTATTCAAGAGAGCAGAGATGACTCTGGAAGAGCAGCAGAGGATCTCTAATCTCGAGAACCAGACCGTCAGACGCAACTGTGCTGGACATGGATGTAGAATTGTACTCAGTGGCAGAAGGCCTGACCTGAGGAGTAGGTAGACTGGGTTCCGAAAGCTGAACTGTGCTAGCAAGGCATCACCGATAAGGCATCACTGCCGCTAACACCACAACCACTGTTTGGAGTGTTCGTAGAAAACCTGAGGTTGAGCAGGACTGTAATAAATGCTTTTTGGGCTCCACTTCCTGTAATAGAGAACAATGTACATCCAGTATGAGGAGCAACACCCTGAGTAAAAAGTCCTACAAAGTTACATAAAAGGAATTAATCCATGCTAAAAAGTGATCAGTACATATCAGATGCACCAGGGGCTGCCAACCATAATGAGCTGAAACCCAAGCCCACTGAAACCTGTAGGAAAAAAGCAAGGAGAGGAGGCGCCTCTAAGTGCAATATGTCTGACAATAGTTTATTAAAATAGCCAATTAAAAACTCACAGGTGATAAAGTACACAGAACACATCCAGATGAGGGGGATGGAATGGGGCACCAATCCGATTCGACCATCCAGTCCCACTGCAGCCTCCTCTTGTCCTTATCGCCGTGCGATAAAAGAGCTGGCTCAGCGATGTGCAAGTCCAAAGTGAGGCCTGGAGCGCAGACCGACAGGAGCAGAAGGGATGGCGTCACAGGGGTGTGACGCATTTCATTGGCTTGTAGGCTCCGATGTTGTGGGAGGCTGTACCACCTAGTCAGGCAATCAGGAACGGATGTGCATAACAGACCCATACAAGCAATCATTATAAGACCAAACTAAGAGGGGGGCGGAGCCATGGATACAAGATATAAAACATCAATTCAAAACATATATGAATTGTACATACAAAATATAAATAAACTATATAAAATATTGTGGGTCATGTGAGAAAAATGAAAAATAACAAGCAAATCTGCAAGGTATTCACAACACACAGAGCGGAATCTGATGGGGAAAAAAGGAGAGAGGAGGGGAAAAAAAGGGAGAACAAGCCAATAGGAAACTAATAGCATGACACCAGTGATAAAAAAGGAAGAAAAATGAGAGAGAATGTATATATATCAAAAATTGTATACACACTAAAGTACTGTGCCCAAGAGGTAGCACATGGGGGGCCCTAAATGGATATCAGCATAAATATATGGAAAAAATATATATATTATATTGAATAAATATATGGAAAAAAATATATATTATATAGAAAAAAATAGATACAGGACTACTGGTAAGTAGGATTATGTAAGGGGAATTTTATATATATATATATATATATATATATATATAAACAATATTTTAATGGTGTCTAACGGAAGAGAAAACATATATATATATATATATATATATAGTAACTTGGTACCAAACCAAGAAGGCCATGAATTCCAGATCCCCTGGATAAGTAACAAGGGATAGTTTAAACAAAAAAAGAGAGGGGGGGAGGGGAGAAAAAAGGGGGAGAGAAAAAACCAAATCCCCCTGAGTAAAGAGGCAGGGTTCGGAGCCAATGGGGGAAATCTTAAAGGAAATAAAGGTGGGGGGAATCGGGGGGAAAGAGGGGAGGCAATAAAATTGGAAGTACTCAAAACACATATATACCTTCCAATTATATTATAGTGGAGACCTTGATGCATTCATTGAGGTCGCCAGGCGACAAAACATCAAGGGTATATATCCAGAAGGTGTCCCTGGAATACAGTTTCTTGAACCGTTTAGCCACATGGAGAGTTCTAGATATTTGTTCAATGACCCATACAGAAAGGCCAACAGTGGATTTGTGAAGAACCTCTAAAAATTGCCTCGGCACACTATGGTGGTCTTTGCCACCTTCTATGTTGACCAAACCGACACCTGAGAGCACGTGTAGTTTGACCCACATAGACCACCCGCAGGGGCAAGACAGGCCATAGACTACAAAGTCGGATGAAAAATTAAAAATGTCAGATAGGTGATACGTTTTGCCCTTGACACAAAAAGTTTTTGTCTGTGTTGGACAAAGGAGCAAGCCTTATGGCATTGGTACATACCCACAAGTTGGACCGGAGTCAACTTGGGTACCTTGGGTACAATAGTTTTAAACTTGCTGGGAGCTATTTTACTTTTTAAATTAGGGGCTCGATGATAGGTCACCTTGGAAGAACATGCTTTAGATGAGGGTCTTGTAGTAAAATGCCCCAATGATGGTTCAACGCCGCCTCCATCTTGCTGTGCTGATTATGGAACATAGTAATAAATCTAATGGACTGGGTGTTCCCATGGGATGGCTTCTTGGGGGGTTTTCCTTTTAAGTATAATTCAAAGATTTCAGGTATTGTTTCTCCCTGAACTTTCCCTTCAGTATATTGCCTTCTCTATTTTAGTCTTCGTCCAGGGTACAGTTTTGGCAAATTCTGCAAAACTGACCCTTGGGTATGTTGCGAAGCCAAGGGCGATAGTTGCAACTGTCAAAGTGAAGAAAAGAGTTGTCAGCTGTAGGTTTAGCGTGATTCCTGGCTATAATCTTGTTCTCAGAATGGCCCAATTCTAGGTCCAAAAATACTAAGGTGTCAGGATCGGTAACATGGGTGAAGGAAAGACTGTAGAAATTACTATTGCAGTGATTGACGAAAAGAGACATAAGATCAGGTGGCCCATCCCAAATGACTACAATGTCATCAATATATCTGCCAAAAAAAAAAACAATATGGGCCGAAAAAAGGATTGATGGATAATACGTGTGAATTTTCCCACATACCCATGGCCAGGTTGGCATAGGAGGGGGCAAAGTTAGCCCCCATAGCCGTGCCTTGTATCTGCAGGTAGAATTCTCCCTCAAACACAAAATAATTGTGTGTCATGCAGAATTTTGTGGCTTCAATAATGCAGGCCGCCTGTCTTGGGTTAATCATGGGGTCAGCAGTCAGGAAATTATCCAAGGCTGATAACCCAAAGGAGTGCGGAATGGAGGTGTAGAGTGAACAAACATTGAGTGAGAGCCACACGTATGTGGTCTCCCACCTATAAGGGGAGAGGAGCTTGAGGAGATGTGTTCCATCTCTGATATAGGTGGGTAATGATTGAACGATGGGCTGTAAGTAGTGATCAATATACTGACTGAAGCCTGTAGTCATGCTGTCCATGGCGGCCACAATGGGTCTGCCAGGTGGGGATTTCTAACTCTTATGTACCTTGGAAAGGTGGTAAAAATAAGGTATCGAGTAATAGTCCTTAAGTAGGAATGAGGCCTCAGCTTTACTAATAACGTTATCGTCCAGTCAAGCCCGATCTGCAAGGCTGGCCTCCGCAGCAAACAAGGAGGTGGGGTCCCTGTCAAGTTTCTGGTATGTGCTGGTGTCCGAGAGCAGTCTTGAAGCTTCAGCCACATAGTCGGTTCTGTTCTGGACGACAATGCCACCAACCTTGTCTGCTGATTTTATAATGATATCATGTTGCTTCATCAGAGTGTCTAAGGCACCAATTTCCGCAGGGGAAAAGTTATTCCGACTAGACAAATGGGTGGACTCGGATTTACATAATTTCTGCAGATCAGCAAACACTACCCTATAGAAGCTCTCCGCATAGGGTCCCTTGGCATGTGTGGGAAAAAAGGGATTTTATTATAACTTACCGTAAAATCCTTTTCTCCGAGTTCACTGACAGACGCAGCTCTTCTTGACTTTGTGGGGTTTTATGTTCACTTGTATTTTGGGGTGTTTCAGTTCTTCTCGACGCAGACAGTCACTTGAGCCTCTTTTCCTAAAATGCCAT